>JAYKAV010002977.1:2169954-2220220 GCA_035582835.1 Phoebastria nigripes | reverse complement strand
TTAATGTATCAGTTCCCTAAAACATTTGCATGGCCATGCCAATAGCCTGGTGGTATAACAAAAGGGTACAGTGTGGAAGAAGAGTTTTATATTGCTGCTGAGGAAGCATTATTAGCATGAACAACGAATTAGGCAACTAGAGAAACAGGCAGAGTAAGCAAAGGAGAAGCAGCACTACGAAAAAGAACTGTGCAAAGGAAGAGCCTGCCCTCTTAACACCTGCAAGCATAAACAAATAAGAAAAAAACCAAACAAACAAACAAAMAAACCCACACTTTCTCAGGCACTATCTACTGCAGACTCTTATTTCTTAAATAGCACCATTAAAAAGCTTAACTTATGGCAGCACGCACGTATGCCCTCCCCACACGCTCTACAGCACTGAGACAGCAGAAATCCACATATCTTTCAGCTGGGATTAGTGACACAAGACCAGCACACCACAAATCAATTGCTGTTTCAAGCTTTGCAATACGTGAACCGATAATTACAAATCATCTGACAAGTAATTTTTGTTTATGGTTTGCATAAAGCTAGTATACTTTATCCTGATCTCCCAGTGTTTCTTATTCATCATTCACAGCATTCACAGGAAAAAAAGCAAGATTATATTTGCTAAAAGAACGTCTGCTATGTGACCAGTTTTCAGTGAAAGGGGTTTGAAAGAAGGAAGCCTCAATTAGAGCCTCTTCCTCCTTTCAAAAACCACACTGAACGCTCCTAAGGAACGTAGTAATTCTCCCCAAAGCCCTTTGGACRCCACGTACTAGTTAACAAAACTAATACACAGAAGAAAACTTGGTCTCAGGAAGCCTTTTTCCTAGGGAGGTGACTGACTGACCGTGGCCGCAGAAACAGAACACCACATTTCCTGGCAGATAGCCCAAAAGCCTGCTATTACGCTGCTGCCAAGATATATTTTGGTTGAAGGTGTTTTGAGGAAATGGATTTTCTTGCTTTGGATTTTTTTCTGAATCCATATACATGGAATACTTTTCCCTTTGTCAGATAAGATGATCTATTCACACTCCATGCACATTTTCAGAAGTCTGTGTAAATTTGTACTCAAAACAGTCAGCCAATAATTCTTTCAGTCATATAACTGGGCAGTAGTCAAATTGAATTTGTCGTATCAAAGGTTAGCGTGAAGGAAGAAACAGCCTCTCAGCAATTTTAAACCTACTCTAACAACTAAAGTAGTGAATCAGCTGAAGCACCCTGAGGTTTACATAGTGCCATGCAATTTCTTCCTCCTCTTAAATGTCACTGCAGTAAAGAAATAAAAGTCATGCACTATTCACGCAACTTCCTCTTCCCGCTTACTATATCTACAGTTGTTTAAGATATCTGATAACAAATCATGTTGTAACCTCCCAGAAGATCTATAACCAGACTACGTTATTTTGTGAAAACAAACACTCTAGGAAACATGGCCTGAGAAATCATGAAGCAATAATCCTTCCTTTCACAAAGTTAAAAAAATACCTAGTACTGTATTTAGAAAAGTCATACTGGTGCTTGGAACAAAGTCCTGGTTACATACAGCTCAAGTTGTTCTTATTTTACCTTATTTTGTCAAAATGTCCACAAAAATAACTTGGAAAAACCCCTACCTAAAATTTAAAAAGCCATCTATCTTCTCCTTATTTACCTGCAAAAATAACAATCAAGCTAAACTGGCCTCATTCACTGCTAACATACTTCCCTGTGCCGGTTTCTCTATTCAGGTGACTGATGCCAAACACACTGCTCTTCTAACATCAATAAAATCAGAAAGGAAAAGCGAGCTGAGTGGGCAAGTTACGCTTTCTAACATAGCCCTCTCAAAGACTGTTATGACATGTCCAGTTTCTGTTAGTAGTGAAGAATTTTAAGAGATTTAGGTACACTGCTTAGTTTTAAAATACCCCAACTTCGCATCAGTTAAGGAACTGGCTTTCTCATCCTCCCCTACAATCCAAATTACAGTATTTACAAAGYATAATCCATTTTGGACATCATATGGTAAAACAAACCTAACGCTTTGTAACAGCTACTTTTTTGTGACTGTCTTCAACGGAATTCCAAGCTTTGCATTTTTTCAACAGGATTATTAGAATTCTTATCCAAATGCCTATWATACATTCCTCATTCGTTGCTTTACTTTAGGATGTTCCCTTTCACACGCAGACACACAGATTATGAAAATTTTCAATACTGAACAGATCCAGTGATACTTTTGCTCTATTTCTTTAGCAGTGATTTTGTTAAGAATAAGAAAAATTTGTATACATCCATATAACTTTGTCAGTCAAACTCTAGACCAAGAAAAAATTACAGGACTAGTAACATCAGTTCACGCAAAATGAACTTAATGAGTTTTATCTGTCATTAACAGCTCACCAAAAAGCTGTGTATTTGTGGGGTGTCAAGACACATCCAACTTCATCAATGTCCTCTAACCGCACATTCTGCGCTACTTGGATCCAATGACAAGTTTTAAAAATACTGGCTGTCTATACTGTTGCAGAGGGGAAAATGTGCTAGTAATAAAAAATGAATTAGGAAATCACTAAAGGAGAGGAAAATGAGTGCAGAGTCTTCTGGCAAGAATCAAACGTACACATGGCAAAGCGGTCTGCACCAGAGATGACACAAACCAGAGACTTTACAATATATGTGTCTTCAACTCTAATAAAGAAAGCAATTTAGTTAACATTCAGACTCTAAGAAGCAAGCCTCAAATGTCAAACACATGGCTAGTGGCTCCCAAACTATTCTGCAAGGCCATTCAGTGCTCTCTAAATTTTTTCCTTTAAAAAATACGTTATGATAAAGGTCTAAGAGAAGTTGAGGCTTGACAGTAGCTGTGGTCCAAAATGTTTTGGCCTTTTGGCATGATTCACAAAGCAGCCCATTGCTCTAAAGAAGTGGGAATGAAGATGCCTTTGAAGTTCCAACTATACAGTTTTAATTTCAGAACTAACAGTTTGCCTCTGTGGGCTCCAGAAATTAGTTATCCTTACCTGCAGTATCATCTCCCTCTCAAACACATACAAATGGAGATTAGGCAAGATTTTCAAAGCTGAAGGGTGACTTTAGACACCCATCAGGAGGCAACTATAGGGCACTGTATTTTGTAAAATAAGAATTGAGATCTCAAAAATCAATAGCCACTTTTAAGCATGCTGCTYAAAATATATAAAGTACTTGGAACATGGAAAGTGCTACAATTCTGCAATAATCAATCACACAGAAATAGCAGTTACTAAACAAAGTCACACTAAGAAATACAGAACCAGTACAGTAAATAAAATATTCAACACACAAATCCTTCATATACCTTGAAGAACCATAGTATCTAAAAAAAAAAAAAAAAATTAAAAAAATTCTAATTGTATCCTTTCTGCACAGTCCCTGGATTCGTTTAAGTCATTTTATAGCAGAAATATTTTCCTTTGATTTTCATTATTAAATAAGGCATTCAAATATGTGACAGGTTATGAACTTTGTTTTCACTTACAATTAGAAAGCAGTTCCAATTTTGTAGCTAGCAATTTCACCATATACAAAACCTAAATTTGTCAAGTCCATGACAGGACAAATACAGAAGCATCATACATTCCTATGTGCACTATTATCTTAAAATGAAATGCTGTTTACCCACTGCTCTGAAGAGTCATTTATAAAACTCTTTTACACAAGCATGAAGGGCTCCCGTTCTGGGCTACTCATATGACCACTATCCCATATGAATATTGAAAACCACCACTTTCAATATTTAGATTGGTTCTAGTAGGCAATAGCTACTTAGGCCAATCAGCTCCTGCCCTGCAAGTCTAATTCACATATTCCTTCAGTATANAAAAAAAACCCCACACAACTTTTCAAAAAATTCTTCCCCCAAAACGACCCCCAGATAATAAATCTTAAGGCTTTTTCAAACTGTGTGCCAAAATTATACTGACAATTGCTCTGACAGTTATTGCTCAACAAATTTAATGGGAAGAGAATTTAGTTCATAGCTAGACCTGTCTAGCTCTTCCTTTTAACACGCTTTGATAAAGCCTGCTCTGTAAAACTTAACATTACAGTTTTGAGTCTACTCCAGTCATCGAATATCACTAATTAATTAATTCCACTTCAAACATGATTCATGATCTAAGTATCAGTTTAATGTCCTGCTTTCAGACATGTCTACGAACTAGTTTATCCTTAAAGCTTGCTAAATCTTAAGCTTCCTTTCTACTTTGTTGCAATTCTTTTTCCAAACAGGTACATAAATATCCGCAAAAATTAGCAAAGCCATCCATAAAACTAGCACAAAAATGTGCAAAGGGGACAGTAAAAGAGTAACAAAATATAACAACGTGTAACAAATTATACTTTTTGGTATAAACCATATAAAGCTTCTTTCCCCAGTGAAATATTTTAGGATGAAAACAAACAGCTTGCCTTTTGTCTATATCATTATCTCTCTCTCCCATTTACAGGGAAGTTCTCCTTTCCCATGCCTATTTTTACTCAAAGTAAACAAGAAAAAAAAAAAAATCCTCTTAAGTTACAGTATGTGGGAGGCCAAGGAATTGCAGGGTTTTGGTTTTTAAAATCACAGTGTAGCCATCCGTCCTACTTTCTATCTTTTCTACCGTGGTCTATACTATTGCTAAGTGGTTTTTTTCAACAGCAGTTGATAAGAGGTTTGTATAAAAAAAAAAAGAAGTCTAGCTGCAAATATGTCACCTGTGTTTAGCTGGAAGATATGACCTTGCGTTTACAGAGGCACTCTGTCATATCTATTTTGCTGCAGTTCTTATCTGCTGGCTTACAAACAGATTTTGTGCTAGAAATTAAAGGAAATTTTTTTTTTTTTTTAGAGGTATACTGTAGATACCTTTCTCCTAGTGAAATAGTTACAAAAACAGTCGTAACTGAGGACACCACAACACAATAAAGAAAAACAGATGGCAAATCACTAGTGAAAAGCACAAGTCACAATGCTTTTAATTAAATGTAAACACATTATTATATTTTTGCCTTATAACTCCTATCTCTCCACCCCAGAAGAATGCAAAACAAAAGTTTTAATGAATTCAGCCAAGCCATCCAAAACCAGAAAACTAAATACCAATGATACCCAAAACACATGTTGAATGTTATTAAATTCAGCACATATTTACTTGCGTTAGATTATGAATTTTACCTTCTGATGAGAGTTCAGAGGCAATCTCTTAGCAATAAATAGAGGCATCCATCCTGAGCATCCCCCCATCCCACCAGATAGCACCTACTGACCAGAACACAAAAAGCTTTTGCTCTTTGTCAACAAAACAATACTTTTCTCCCTCAGTCACATAAAACATAAATACACAGTAGCTATTAAGGGAGCAGGACCCTGTTAGTGCAGGAATATCATACAGTCAATGAAATAGTCATATTATTGTGTGACAAGTGGAAGTTTGGCACAATAAAAATTTGCTGCTTAAAAGGCTCATGGCTAGAAAAAAAAAGGATGGGACAAGATACAGGTCAAACATCCAAGCCTCACACAAAGGCAGCACATCAGACAGCCCTGATTTTCCCATTTTTAAAATGGTCTTTGAAAGAAACAGTGTCAAGACTGGTTTGATTAGGTTTTGGTAGGCAATTTTTAAATTTAGAGTTTAATTTTTATGAGATAAGATTTAAAAATTACACACAGGACAGAACGAACGTCTCCATTTGGAACAGACAGCTGGCTGAAGACAGGGCCACGTTCTGCATGCTTTGGAACACACTGTGCTGCAAATGTATTAGCCTTCAGCAGTCACAGAATATAAAAAGAAAATAAGGTTAAAAGACCCAAACACAATGGGAGGACTAGTCCAGCAGATCACAGAACATCTCTAGCAAAAAAATAGGGCCACATTTTCTCCTGTGTGAAGTTACATGAGGGGGGTCATTAACTCCCAGTTCTCAAACTACTCTAACCAAAGCAGTGCAACCTTCGGGCTGTTCTAACACACATCTCGCTGATCCTTCAGTGACAATACAGAAGGTATTAGCTAGGCAGTCTGAACCAGAGAAACTCTTTTGAGCAAATAAACATTTATTTTTCTAGTATACAATAACAAACACCCACTTAATTTTAGCCAAAAAGGGGAACAGGCTTCAATGACAAGTAAGAAAAGAAGGGGGAAATTGTGCTCCAGAAAAGCAACGTGATTTCAGAAGCTAGGATTCTCAGAGATTGGATTAGTTCAAAGTACTTTCAGTATTCAAAAGATACAGGGAATTCTTTGGGGGGGGAAAAGAAGTAACCGCATTGGTTCAATTCTATAAAATGATTAAGTGAAAATAATACACATGTCAGTGCAAACGATGAGATCAAATGCCGTCCACCTTGTTCAGAATGCCAATAACCACAAGTTATCACAGAATACCATCTGCCCCTCTCAGAACATCTTAACAGATTCCAACACCTGGAAGGAAAGGGAAGAACATCCCAAACATACAGTCCTCTAGTGCTAATCTGTTGGAGGACATTTCCCTTATTAGTAGAAGCAGCTTTTCATTAGAACGCATGCAAAAGATGAACAAGAACACGCCTACAGATATTGTCCTGGGGGTGGCTGTGGGGTGTGACAGGGACAATGAACACAAAACAGTCAAAAACATTCCCTGTCTTTACCTCTCAATGCAGGCTATGTAGAACTTTTGGACTAGAACTCCTGATATCCCTCCCAGTCTGAACTTTCCTATAACCATGGAATAAAATAGTCTGGTAACTAGGTTTTCCAGTTAAAAGACGTCAATCCAAAGGAATTAATCTATACATTTTGTCTTTGACTTCCAGTTAAATATCAAAGCTGCATTTGCCTTAATACCTTGCTCTGCATAGCGTAAAAGTTGTCAGTGCACAACAGCGTTCAGGTTCTTAAATTGTAGGAAGAAGACACTCTGCCAAATACAGCATAATTCTGCTTCTCTTGAACTGTCATGTATAAAAGAGGCACCAGGCAGGTAGCTCTTGGGTTTTCTCCATGCAGTATCTTTTGTACATCACTGCATTGTTATCTAACAGATCAAAAGGCTCAAACTCCATATAATAGCAACTAGAACAGAAATCCAGAGACCCTTCTTCACTTGACAGGACTAATACTTAAAAACTACGCAGCCAAGATCATACATACAAGGGTATTCTATCACAATTTTTGGAGATGCCCTTGCCAGACAAAGTTGTCATTACTTTCTGTTAATACCACTGCAACAGCCCCTACACTCCATGTACACCATCAGGACATTAGCACAGTCCAAACGCTGTCATAAATCTATCAAACTAAAGTGGTACAGAAAGTCACTGAGCATTACAAAATGCCACTTTGTACTCTTGTTTTGTATTGGCACTGCACAAACTTGACCAGGAGAGAGCCACAATAGCGCTCTGCTGTACACAGATCAGCTATATAGTCTAACCCATCATATTTGGAAACGCAAATAAAATGTAGTTTACTATTCCTGAATATTAATGATGCCTCCTATCAACTGTTGTTTACCCGGCTGCTTTTTTCAAGCAGAGTTGGCTGTGCCTGTGGTGTTATGCAACCCTCAGCAAATCCACATGCCCACTGGCCTTCTGAGATCTCAAGGTAACAGAGCGAGAGCTCAGGCATCTTTCCTGCTCAAAGCTTGTCTTTGAAATACATCAGGGCATTTTACCCAAAGCAATAAATTGTACTCCATTTGTCTCTATTTTTTTTTACTAAAACTTAAGCGCTTCCGACTATTAACTAGATAATGATATTATAATAATATTCACTAGAAAGTTGCACGTTGTTAATGACTTACTACACAGTTTATTTAGTAGGGGACAGCATTAGATGAACAAAAACTGATAAACTGTCTGTGTAGGGTGGTGTTAATTGTTTCCGAGCAAACAAAGCAGACTGAAAGCCAAGATACCAAAACAAACTGGCAATTTGTAAGAGAGTCCCACATAGACACTGAAGACTGAGCAACAGTATTACTGTCACCAATTTCTGTTGTATGACAAATCACTGAAAAGACAAATAACAGCTCAGAAAACTGTTTTGGACTTGTACGACCATAATAAAGATGAAGGAAGTCTTACATTCTCAGCACGTCTCCTGTTCTCAGAGGACTAGTCATCCCTTTATGCATGCATAGAGGCATGCATGCATATACAGGCATGCATAGATCTTCACAGACTAAAGCACAGCAAAGTCACCACTTAAAGAACTTAGCTGAAATAATCTGAATTCCATACCAGGTCCTCTCATCGCTTTCTTCTAAGACCACCTGCTTCATTTCCCCTGCCCCTTTTACATATACACTCAGGACAATCTCATTAATTAGTATATGAAATACCGTCCTCTTAAACAAACAAGACATTGCAAAACATTCGTTGGTTTTGTACAGAGAGTACTTAACTACCTTCAGCAAAGTACCAGTCCCTCCCCCATTCCCCAATCCCTTACTGCTTTCCAACATTTCTGCACACCAACGTTTTTCTTTTGTACTACTACAACATCCCACTTAAATCACTCCCACATAGTTGCCTGGTTCCAACCCTCCTGTATGGAAGAGAACACTTTTTTCAAAACCTGTTGCCACATCAAGCACAGGTACAAATACACGCTCTAAAGGCATCCAAACCCACACATTCTTCTCTTCTCCTATCAGAAATAAATCAGACACAGATTTTGCCACCCTTTGATTCAACTATTTCTGCCACCCCACTCTTCCCACTCGCTCTGATTATTTTCTCAGCATCTTCCCGCAGGTTCTCGGCCCTTTGACATTCTTTCAGAAACTAAACATCACGGACATATGAAGAAGCAAACGTATGATGGGATCTATGTTAAACCAACGATTACAYGCAGGGATAAGTTGTCTGAGTGTCCCTCTGAAGAAACATGCAGTGTGATACCTATCTTAGGCCATTTTTCATCTGTAAGAGCTGTGAAACCACCAAGCCATTAACGTCAAACAGTGAGGTTTATAGAAAAGAAAACACATTACAGAAAACACAAAACATGTATCATTGCAGTTATTTTTTTCCTTAGTACCTTATTTAAACATCTGTTCAAGCATCTTGACTTTTTATTATCCCATTCTTCTACTACACCAATTCTTCCCTGTCAAAACTTGTGCAAGTTTTAAAGTTATTTTCCCATCAAACAGTTTCCTTTAGAAGAACAAAAACCTCAGTGCTAGGTTTATTGCTCATCTTGTTACACTAAGTTTTTACTTTCTATTAAGGGCAAACATATTTCAGGAAAGCTGGTCAGTGTACTCACAGGGAGAAAAGCAACCATGTTTGATACATGAATTCCTAGCACTGATGCAGTCCTAATCTAAACTCTACAGAAGACAACATAACGCTGCTTTAAAAACCACACACACAAACCTCAAGCCACCTTCAAAAGGAAAAAATGATAGCCGTGTTAGGCCAAACAGGCTTTATTCTAAAAAACATGTGTATGACTGTAACAGAACAGAAAAGTGCAGTCAGAGCTCAGACAGAGCAATTAATTTCCAGGTCAACAACTCTTTGTGTCACACCAAACTAGTGAGCGCTGTCAAGCTGGCTCCGAGACCATCACCACAAGCTCTGTGCTTCAGACACAGATCTGGGAAAATCTATGGGCCATGGGAAAGGAGGTAGGGGAAGAAAAGGGAAAAAAACCCAAAATTATCTTTTTTTGTAAAAAGTGATGTAACAAATTAAACAAAACTTTAGTGAGACAGAAGCTTTAACCATTAAAATATAAAAACCTAACTCCAATGAATGGAAAAAGTAAGTTTGTAAATATATCATTTAGAAGGAATTTCTCCCTTTGAGAAAATGCAGGAGAAATAGTGCTGRAGGGGGCAGGAAGCTGGCCAACACTTGAATCAAAACAGCTAAACTCAATGTACTTCCCTGCTACAGCATCACAGACATTACAATTACGGCCGCCTTATTTCCCTTGCATGCTATAATACAAGCACACCAGGTAGCACCCATTTAGAGGGAGACACCCTCTATCTGCAGCCTTTTTCAAGTGGTTTCCCCCACGAAAAACATTTGACAGATGTTTTTCTTCCATTTCTCTTCACTTTCAAAGCTTTAACGCACCCGCAGCGGCAAGGGCTGCAAAGCTCTCAGGTACAGGGAAATGAATGAGACAGACGCATATGAGGTGAAAAAGCCTTGGAAGATTTCGCAACGTGAAGGAGGAAGAGAGGCCGGCAAATCCCTTGAAGTGTCGGTCCACAGAAAAAGGCACCGTCATTCCTCCGTGAAAAGAAGTTTGGGGAGCTCTTCCCAAAGGGGGCCACAGGTAAGGGAACGCGCCTTTACCTGTGTCAATGTGGTTTCAAGAAAAGGAAAAAAAAAAAAAAACACCCACCAACCCAAAAAACCCCCCAAAAAACCCGAAACACCCCAAACCCTCCGATACGTCTTAAAAAAAAAAAAATTTAAAAAATGACAATAATGATCCAAGCGAAGCCTGCAGGTCTCCCCAGCCCCTACGCCTCCCCGCTCCCGGCGGGGGGAAGGGCTCTCCTCCCTCACACACTCCGGCCCTGCTCCCCCTCAGCTCGCCCGCCCGCCCGCCCTCCCGCTTCCTCCGGGGAACCCGCGGCGGCAGGGGCCGGGGCAGAGGCGTCGGGACGGGGCCGCCCTGGAGGGCCGGGCCGAGGCGGTGGGCCGCCCGGYCCGGGGGTGCGTGAGGTGCAGGGGAAGCCCCCGGCCACAGCCCGGCGCCGCGCCCTCCCCGCCCCGCGGCGGCGGGAGGCACCTACCAGCTGCTGCCGGACCCACCGCAACATCCCCGGCGGCGCGGGTCGCGGCCCCCGCGGCGGGGCCCCCTCGGCAGTGCCGCGCCCTCCGCTGTCGCCGCCGCCGCCGCCTCAGGCCAGCCGCCCGCCGCGGCTCTTCCCCATGGCGCAGGGGCCCGACGCCGAGTTAGGAGCGGCACAGCCCCCCCGGCGCCCCCAGCCGCCGCGGCTGCCGGCGCCCCGCCGCCGCCATCACAGGGCCACTGCTGACACCCCGCGGCTCGCAGCGCTGCGGCCCGCCCCCAGGAAGTGACGTCGGAGGGCGGGGGGGAGGCGGGAAGAGGGATCGGGTGTGGCGGGAGGGAGGAAGGGGGTGAGGGGATGGAGGTGCGGTGTGAAGCGCCTGACCCACCCCGGGCCGTGTCTGCGAGGGGTGAATCGTTGGTCCCGATTTCTTCACTGCCCCGAGGTGCCGCTTCTGGATCACAAGGGCCATCCGTGGGCCCGAGAGACCTGAGTCCAAGCAGCCTCCGACAGGCACTTGGACAGGGGCGGCCTGGAAGAAATCCCACCCTCCCCGTACAGGAGCTTCAGTCGCCGCCTGTCGGGTCTCTGGGCCCGTCAGCCAGGGCCTCAGCGTCTCGTGAGACTCCCTTTCCCTAGTGAAGTGAAGCTACTTCACAACTTCATTATTTTTATCTTTGTTTTCTTGTAAAAAAATGCAAAACATGCACATGTTGGAATAAACACTTTGAAAAGAGGCCTGATAACCACTGATTTAAACTTAAAAAGCAAGTGCACAGTCTGTAGGTATCCCAAAGCAAGGTACGCGTGCTGGGAGGATCTGGCACCTTTCTCTTTTCCTGCTACTGGCAGTGTTGTGCTGAACTGCTGTTGGGTTAAAATCAGATTGAAATGTGTTGATGTCAGGCGGTGATCTCTTTGAAATCGTCCATTTTGCTCTGAAAACAGCTGCTACTTACAAAAACAGAGTGTTCAGCTTCAAACACGCACACCGATAGAAGTCTGCAGCCCCTGGGCCTGTGTGGCTAAGAACTAAAGGAGATTATTTTAAGCAGTAAATACCTGGCTATTTGTGACCGAATACTGTTGTCAGTGAAGTCAATGACAACTTTGACACTGACTTAAAGAGAAGTCTTTTTGCGTGTGGAGATCAGAGTACTATTCCTGTCGTTCCCATTTGTTTCCAGGTAATAATGATATATAGCAACAAATCATAATCGTATCTGCCATAGAGCTAAAGTAGTTTTTAGTGTTCAGTTAGAAAGTTAGAACATAATTCAGGATTTAAGATAGATGATATAATGTCTGAACAACTGAATCTTGTGGTGAATGCTGATGGCTTAGGCATCTACGTTTAATTAGAAAAATAACCTAAAACAGTGGGGAATAAGACTATTTTTATCAGGCACTTAGGAAAGCTAATGTTAGCAAAACTCTGTATTAAACGCTAGGCATTATTTCAAAACATTTAAATACGTCACAGCTGAGTTTCAAACAGCTTGCACTACCCTATTCATCTAACGTGAAGTCTAGAATAACAGAGTGATTTCATAGCTATGGCACGTTGCCTGGAGAGTGGCCTTAAGCCAACGCTCAATATTCTTGTGCTCCTCCTTTATCATCAGATGTAGAACAGGGTCCTGACCACTACACGCTAAAAATCGTATGCCATTTCTCTGAAGTGCAAGTATATTTGTTGCTGTGTCCCTGCCAAATTCAAGTATGAGTTGCACCACTTTCTGCAAGCCTCCATTTCCACAGCTTGCAGTTATGTTACATAAAGCTACCTGGCGCTTCCTGTCCCACGTTGCTGTAATGATACCATTTCCCCAGACAAAGCTTGGAAGCAATTTACAGGTGATTTGAACCCTGCAGTTTATATTTTTCACTTTAAAAAGTATATATTTTAGTGGATGAAAGTATATTGATAGGATGAAGTTATTTTGCTGCGTGCGGCAGAAGGCTCTGACGGCATTCCTTTTCCAATATACAGCAAACTTCCACCAGAATAAAGTAACACTTTGCACCTTTTAAATTGTTCAAAAGCCCACACTAGACATTTATGAAGTTTCGTCTCACCCTTGAGAGGTAAATAGTTTTCAGAAGAGAAAAATTGAAGCAGAGCAGCCAGGCCAGATATTGATTAGCCAGTAACACTCCAGAACTTCTGAAATCAAAGGTCAACTGTATTAAGAATTAAGATTCCCATATCAGAGATCCCACTTTAAAATATTGCCCTAAAGCCTCACCTGAATTCGTACAGCTGGCTTATACAGAAAAAAAAGCAACTGCTGAAGAAAAAAGTCACCTTCTGATATGAAGATTAGGTTTAACCCATTGCCTAGGCTTTCTTGACGAGACTCCAAGCTTTCCAGTTAAGTATCTATAAGAGCAATGATTTCAGATGTTTGTTTACCAAGATGAGGACACAAATGTTGTCTGATATAAAAATGTGTACACAAACATAAAAGCACACACTTAAATGTTAGGTCCAGCAAGCTTTTAATCACATGTGCATGAGTAATTCTTATGTAATCAATGGTGCTACTTTTAGGTTTATAAAATTAAACATTGGTAACCACAGAATCATTGCCTGGACATGCAAGCGTCAAACTGACAGTGGGGCTGCTGATGTTACTCTCTGGGCTTGTTCTTGTGCAAGACTTTCATGCATTTCCATTATTATTGAATGGTGTTTTGGGGCCATTCTTCAGCAGGAGCTGGTGAAGTGTTAGTGTGCTGTATGGCTTGTATGGCCACATCTAGTATATGATGAGGTGAGATGAGATGAGATGAGATGAGATGAGATGAGATGAGATGATGAGATGGAAGTATGGCACTGATGCCAGAGGGTGAGCTGCCTCCAGCATTCCTGCCTTTGAAAACTTTTCAGCTTGGTAGCTGAACCCTTTCCCCTGCCACATCCCTGGGCACACCAGCCACATCCCAGGTTGCTGCGGCAGTGCAAAGGAGGCATGCGATAGCAAAGGGGGCCAGTGCACTCCGGAGCACTCAGTCGCGTGGCAGGGAGGCAGCCCAGGTCTTATGTTGCTGCTAGTGAGCACCAGAGTCCTTTGGGGCCAAGCAGAAAAACAGCAAAGCTTAAGCGGAGTGGAGCAGAGATGTAGGTTTGCGTAGCAAAGGACCAGTAATAGCTCCTTACAGTTCACCATTTTCCTGGTGGAGAATTCCTCTCACACATTATTTTGTTTTTAATTAAGTATTTTGTCATTTCTTTAAATGAGTATTTTAATCTATGCATTATTTACTTAGGTAACTACGGTGCTAATTAAAAATGTACACTAACTATGTGTAATAGTTATGCCCGTTTTGTTTCTAATCCATAGAAAGAGCTGCCTGAGAGACACAGGGTTTCTTCAAGGCATCTTTATTCCACAGGCATTCAATTACTGGCTGAAGCACCAATTACATACAGATAATCAGTGGCTGATTTTCAGTCACAAGGCCCTTCATCTAAACACACATGTGGATTCTTGCCTAGAGCAACCAGTCTTCAGGGAAAAAGTAAAAGAGTTAGAAAATGAACTGAGCTTTTTAAAGGATATACTTGTATGTAATTTGTTATTCCTTTTTTGTGCCCTGAAAGAAATAAAATCAGATTAAATTACAGGATGCACAAGGTGACATTTCCAAGACACTTACTGAATCTACACAATAGTGCATTTTTTTGTTATTTCTTCTTACTCTTACCCATTCTCTCAATTGCTAAAACCCGGATCCTGATGTAAAACATCACCTTTCTATTACTGTTTTTTTCTTTTCACTTGAAAGCTTTGTTTACAGCATAGAGCTTCAGCTTCTACCCAACACACTAAGCTCAACAGAGCCGGATCCCAGAGCGCCAGGCTAGGGGCTCCATGCATCATGCAGAAGGTCAAACCTGTCAGGTCCCCTGCACGCACACGGAGGACTTTGCACTGCACCACACTCCACAAAAAGACACTCTGCACTTACATGGTCTCCTGGCTGCGTGGAATAGCCTGGCCTGCTAAATGCAAGTCAGAGAGTTTAGGGTCAGTGCTACCCAGTTTGCAAGGCCCCAGGATAACAGCAAGCTGTGGAAAACATTATACTTCATCCTCCCTTTCAGCCTCACTGTTAACTTTTTAATTATGTGTTGCCTGTAAGTCATAATGTTTGGCTTGTGGCTTTCTCTAGAACTGCTTTTTTTTTCCCCTAGGGAAGCAGTCCAAGATTACAGGAAATAGGAAATGTTTAAAAGCCATCCCTTATCTTCATGAAGCTGGGTATGACCAGGATGAAGAATAAAACTCTGGTTGTTCATGCCCTTTTTTTYCTTTCTTTTTTTTTTAAAGGAAGAGCTAAATTTTGAACCCACGGCTTGTAAGGTTTGGAGCATCTCCAATGGCCCTGTCTTGATGGAAACAGGAGGACTGATAATCTTGCAAAACAGGGTTTTGTGAGGAAATGTGTTAAGATTAGTCAGTTAATTGCAATTATATCCTGGACAGTGACATCATTTTGCTATTCTGTATTATAAACATGGATATCCTTATAAAATGCGAATTTTTCTCCAGACTCTTTATTTAATGATTTATAAAAATACACTTTTCCAAATATTTCATTCTTATACTCACCCTCTTATAACAATTTACTTTTCTAATTTATATGCTCAAGTGATGATTGGACACATTCATACATTACCTCATGGTTAGCCCTTGTAAAAAATTGCCAGGCAGAAAAGGATGCATCTCGATGTTGGGATTTCTTAATAAACACTCATCTCATACTATATTCTACAGGGAAGTTTTTTTCTGCTTTGTAGTATCTCAGTTAAGACCACTGAGTGGATAATGAAAAATGAATTCTGGAGAATAAACACAGGGACTAGTATCTAGGTCTCTTGACACTAGTCTCCTAGGACACTACCGTGACAACTGTAATACAAACACTTACACACCTAGGTATGTTACTTTGGAAAGAAGTTTGAGATCTTTGTGGGAAAGGAACACAGGAATTCTGTTCATGGCTCTACACACTCTCTCTTGGCTTAATAGCTTATTTCAAAATAGTGTAACATCTACTGTATGGGACGTTCTCCAGGTAGTGGGAGGTAGGATTTCAAACACCCTCATGTAGAACCTCCGTTTCCCATGTCTTGGAGGACAAACTACTGAATTTGATAGAGGTTTTCTGAGAGCACCTTCTGGTTCAGACTTTACAAGTCACGTAAGTGGGAAAAAGCTTTGTTACTAAATCTCAATGGGATTTAGATATGAAGTAAGCTTGTCAGAACTAAGGGTATATCTATATTATATATTTTTTATGTTTCCAGGGCTCAGCTTTTCTAGTATTTGAGCTAGCTCATATACAGCTAGCTTAGATGTCCCTGTATTGCACTCAAATTACGAAGCAGATACTCCTCAAGGTGTTCCTTGCTGTGCTGTTGGCTGGGTTGTAGCCAGCTTCAGCGCTGAAAACCTAATTTGGGTGCCTATGGATCTTATCATTTCCAGCAGCAATGAGCTGTGATTACACAGGCTCCTCTTCAAGGCTCTTCCCTTCTCTCAGCTCATCCAAGGATAAAGGCAAAACAATTTAGGAGTGCCTTAATTCAGTGCTCTCCATCAACTCCCCACCATTTAAGCATGTGCATCAATGGTAAGTGGCAGGATATTACCCAGTATCAGTGAGTTCGTCCCTTTCTCAAGAGTGTGAGAGATTAAACTGGTGGACGATGACTCTAACTCTGTACCTGCTTTGTACAGGTGTCTTAAAGAGTAATGGTTACTCCCTCGCTCAGGCGTGTCCACGACAAAGCACAGGGCTCTGGTGCGTCTGGGTTACGGAAATGCCTCAGCAAACAAGGCAGAGACAGCTTGGAGGGGCAAGACAGACACCTTGGAGAGGTAAAGAAAATTCCAGTCCTCATCCAAAACTGATACAGCCACCTTGGGCTGTAAAGGACAAAATAAAAGAGCTTTGCCAATGTTGGCCACGAACAGAGGTTTCAGATATATCAGCTGGTATGAGAAGGTCTCACAGATCAAGACAAAATCACTAGCTTGCACTTACTCAACACTGTTGCGGCTGTTCATTAGTACAGCTGTAAAAGCAATTTTTTCTAACAGAGATGCATTTTATACAGCAAAAGGGTTTAGCAAAAGCATTTGCCAAACAGCTTAAGCTGGCAAAACCACTTCTTCTTTCCAATACAGTGTTTACAGTAAAGTTTTTGGCACTTCAGAAATTGTCAGTTAATCACATCTCCAGCTGATATTTGCTATGGGACCTATCTGCATCTCAGAATGAGTATCTTCAGTCTTTTAAGCACCACCATCCTTCCTACCTAAACCAAGTGCTAACGTGTGCTAATAACACACTCCGTATCTCCAGGCAGATCTCCCGAGAAGTGTAGGTGTGTCCACCAGCAATGCCATGCTGTCTCCAAAGAGCTGCTCACCTCCCTCACCCCGTCAGGGCCCTGAGGGTGCTAATGGACCTTTGTGGACCTCAGCAGCCTCCCCTAGACCCTCCCCCCATCCTGTCCATGGGCCTGGGGGCTCCATTTCAGCAGCCTGCGGCTGCCCATCCTGCCCCAACGACACCGTGGGATGCCAATCTCGCGCCCTGCCCAGCTGTGGACCTGTTGATCTGGATCCTGACCTCATTTCAGCTCCATCACCATAAACTGATGATCTGGTCTCTTGATTGAATGTGGCCACCATCTCCAGGCTGGCCCTGCTCCCTCGCTAGGGTGGTGGGATAGATCCTGGCCTGTCAGTCTGGGGGTACCCCACCACTCCCTGCCCCCCCGGGAGCCCCTGGCCCGTGCTGCGCCCTGTGCTGGTTTGTGCACGTCAGTCACGCTTTCCTCAGCCCCAGACGCAGCACATTGTGGTTTAGCTTAGGTTAGCACTGACGTACGCTGGCAGTTTTGAATAGCAATCACAAAAAGGTTTTTTGGTTGGGGTTTTTTTTCCCCTCTTTATTTTGGGGTAAACAAAGTGCGGTTATATACTGCTCTTGGGGAATGAGACTTTACTGACCTTTAGGACAGAGTACTGTAACTAAAAGATGATTTTTAGCACAAGTTGTATATCATATAGCAAGAGTATATGTATAGTCTCATGACACATCATGGTACTACTGATGGCAACACCTCCGCATTTCACTTCTGGCTAAGCTTCAAGAAGAGTGACGTAGGCTCAGAGTTTCAAAAACCTGTCTATAATTTCAGAGTCAAACTTCAGAACTAACTACAGTAATGAATAAAATCACAGGAAGTGTTTAGCACTTCTTAAACTCAAGCTTTATAAATCTGAAACTGGATACTCAAAATTTGAGTGTGTATATCTATATATGTTTGTATTTATTTATTTTATTTTAAAAATCCATTTGTGGCCTAGTATTCTAGAAGTAGGGTGCAATAATCTACTATGCAGGGATGTCTGCGGTCTCTGCAGGCAAAAAAAAACCAGCTGTGAACATGACAGATGATGTTCCTGCAGCCATATGAGACAAAGAAACATATGGCTGCTCCGTCTGAAGTTCCTACAGTGCTTTATGTCGTCAAAGTGTATCAAAACATTGGCTGGTTAACATAATTAAAGCATTTTACAAATCCTAATTATTTTTGCAAATGTAAATGATGATGCTGATGTGAAGTTTTTTKCTGTGCATGATTAATACTGAGTACTGTAATCAAATTTAGAACAAACGTTATATAAGTGCATAAGCAATCCTAATCCTAATCCTAATCCCTTTTCTGCTGTCTCACTTTCTCCATCTAGGCCTGCTGCAGCTGTAAATCTATAAATCTCCCATATTTTGTGATTTCCTCGCATATTTTTATTTCTGGTTCCCAATCTCCTGTCTTTTTCTGAAAGCATATACTTCTAGTTGATAATGGTTCTAATGGAATGAGAAGTCTGGTTTTTAGCCTTCTGCCAGCTTCCTTATTGTACTGTATGTTTGATCACAGCAAAGGTACTTTTCTGATGCTATTGCTATACTGGTGCCCAATCCTGTAAGATGTTAAGCCTCACCCTGTTGAAGCACCTGTTGGAACAAATCTAGAGGTCTTTAAACATTTTTTACTCGGTCTATTGTGTTCAATGTTTTATTAATATCAGTAGAGGTTGGCTGAGGGTACGTCAACAATGCATAATTCAAAGTAGCCAGAAGATATCAAAGACAGCTATAAACAAACTAGTTGGTAATAAATCACTTCTAGCTTTGAGGCACTAAATTCTCTGTGGGCAACCTGACCCTGTTTCTGATTTTACCCTAGGATTTGTGCCACTGGTATAATGAGAAATTATTTTACTGGCTCAATGAAAAACTGCCAGGAGGGACAGGAGCCTGTACAGATTTAAATGCTGGACTCAGAAAAACAAGGGAGAGAGTGCTAGTGATTGTATTTTGTGATATATTTCCAGGACATGTTTTGGAATTTGCCAGCTTCATAAAATTCACCAAAAACTTTATAAAATAATCCACATATCAATTAAATCATCTTATGACAATTATTATTCTTAATTTTTACGAAAAAGTCCCTTTTATTGAACTGTATCTTTTATTTGGAATATTTCTAAGGGTGCACAGCAGCAAAAGAGAAGTATTACAGCTGAGTGGTTTACAGCATATAATTTATCCAGTTAATTTAATTTCTTTGTATTTGTCTACAAATTGCTTATAATTTTATGTAATTAATTCATTACATGAACCTAATTGCTAAAATAGCTGTGAGATTGTCCAGCTCAAATAAATAGCAGGCTTTTCATTGACTTGAGTGGGAACAGTTCTAGGCCACTGGAGGTTTATCTCTACTCTGTAAATGTTATGGAAGTTATTCTTTGGAAGTACTGAAAGAATGAGCTGTTTCACATTTGACATATTATTCCTTCTATTTCTTGCTTGCTGAACCAGAAATCATTCTTAAGCAGAGAATATTCACATTTATAAATTGGTGAGTGAGTCCTGCAAATATTCTCCAATTTTTTTTTTTTTTTTTTGTACTATCATCCCTACCCATGAATCTGTTTGCTAAAATATATGTGGAAGAAACCCAACACGATCACTGTAAATGTATTTACAAATTGAAACTTATATTTATAGTAATTCTTTCTGATGAACTAAGTTTTGCCTTGCATAACTAACCTTTGGTGACATGATATATAATATTATCTGGTCAGAGGCTAAAAGAACACATGCAGTCAAAAACTTAGTGCCTGTCAATGGAAATAAGAACTCAGGTGTCTGTCTTCTTTTCCAGTTATATCGATTGGTTTAATTACTGCTATTGCACTTCCACACAAATCGTGCTTCTTTCACAACTAGGACTATAGCATCACAGTGATAATGATGGTGACATGATTGCTTGTATTAATTATATGAAGACTTCAAATCTAATATGAGAATATAGTTAACAGTAAAGCTTCTTGAACGATGAATTTACTAGCCACTTGATAATTTACAGATTTCATGGCAGRTACTACAATCCCATGCTAAAATGTAAGGCAACAGCTCAGCATATAGTACTCAAGCATATGTTATTAGATGATGAGCAATAGCAAGCAAAACAATAGCCTTTCATGTTTTTTAAGTAATTGTATTTCCTTTTGTTTTGCTCATCCCCAGTTTTACTCATTCCACAAAAATATATTCAGATACTTCAATATCACTGACATCAGTTGTGAGTTAAGCAACTGTTTTCTAGAAAATAAAATGGGCAGCGGTCTTCCAGCCCCACACTCCTGCCCAAGGCAGGACCTGCAGCACCAGCCAATCCTGGTCATCCAGCTGCTCCTAAAAATCAATTACAAAGGCTCAACATCCCCCAAAGCATTAAGTTTTTCTGAACCTCTAACCTAGATCTTCTTCACCAGAAGGTAAATTTTTTTGCTTCTTATCTGGCCCAAACATGAGGAACAATAGTGAGCAATAGCTTTGTACTATCTGAAAATAGTCCTTCTTCCTTAACCTGAAGAACACCCAGTTTACTCAAGTTTTGCTCATAAAATCTGTGGTTATTTTTGTTGCTCTCATCTGGACTTTCACCAGTTGGCCACCTCCTTTCCAAATTGCCAAGTACCAAGCAGGGCCGGTACTTTAACTGAGGCCTTATCTGTGCTGCACAGAGTGGAAAAATCATTTCACTTATCTTGCATACATTTGTATAACCCATAACAAGATACGATGTTTTTTCCCCCCATAGCTATTACACTGTTGACTACTGGTCAATGTATGCTCTGCTATGACATTTTAAACTTTTTTTCCTGCAGGCTGAATCAGTCACTTTAATATTCATGCAATTTATTATTCTTAAGTAATTCCTATTTTTACATTGATCATTTTTTTAGCACCACCCAGACTATTTGTCTAGTTTACCAAGATTATTTTGAATTTGGCTCCTCTCCTTCAAAGTGCCTCACAGCTTGGTATCATCTGCAAATATAATAACAGAGTATTCCCTAATCTGAATGCTTAATGAAAATACTGGTTAGTATTGGACCCAGAACAGATTCCCACAAGAACCATCCTTCTGTTTTCACAATGAAAATGGATTTGACCAGCACTAGCTCTTATTATTAACCTGGATTTGAGTTATCCTTAGGAAACAGGTAGTTTCCAGTGCACCCGACTTGCATGGCTACCCTGGAGCCTTTCTTGAGATAAACAGGATTCTGGGTTAGTCAAAGAATTCATTACAGAGCACACAGATGGCTGAAACAATTGTTATTGAACTGTGTTAGCCCTTTGGAGAAATGCCACCTGAAAGTACCTGGAAGTGATATGGACAAAGTGCATTGTCCAACTTGCACATTTTTAATGATAATCTGCAAGGTAAATGTATGCGGTGCCAGCTGAGTTAGCCCTTCTGCATATTGCCAAAAAGATACTGCAGGTGACCCAGAAAGTACAGCAGTTAACCGCTGAGGTTAGATCATCTACACAGTTGCTAAGCTTCCTTATGCTCCTTTTTCACTTCTTCTCATTTTATTGCATTTCCAGCTCTGGTGCTGGATTGATGCTACCCTCAGGAATACAAATCTTCGCTGTAAAACCACCATGAAAGCCACTCCAAAGAGACGTGTTCTTGTCTGTCTGTCATACGTGGTCAGACCAGCAGGCATTTCTCATGATGTTTTGGGAGAAAGACCAGAGAAATTGAGGGACTCGTGGACGTGTTCAAAATTTTATCAAAACCAATCCAGATAGGGTTTATTTATCCTTAATAGATTTTTCTTTCTTGAACTTACCTATCTTCCTATTTGAACACATGTATCTTTGAGCTGAATAAGGAACTGGGGATTTACCTCTGTAAAGGCACACATAAATTAAAGGAAAAAATCCTTCTTTTGATAGAAAAGGCTGTTGCTCAGAAAAGAATTTGTAAGGAAAGCTTATTAACTCTCTTATTTCAGATTTGAGAATCTGATTTTCATTCTGAGATTGAAGCACACTATTAACAGTATAATTTAGATATCAGATTTACCTGTTCTCTTCTGCTGCCAGCCTGTATTTGGTTTCAGGGTTCTAATGTTGACTATTAACCTATTTAAATATTCACCAACAGCCTTCTGCCAAGGTAGATTAATTCACCATCTCATGTCCCTGTCAAGTTGTCAATTTGTCAGATATTTTTCAGTTGCCAGTACCCTTTATAGTGACAATGATGGCATACAGCTGAGCAACAGTTTTTCTGTTGGTATCTCCTGTTACAGAAAAGCTCTCCAATATTTGAGTAGCTAAAGCTTTCTGTCTTGGCAGGTCTGAAAAATAGTCTTTTAACCGAAAAGCAAGAAGTATATACAGAAAGGAACTGATGTACCATCTTGTTTGATTTATGATGGTGAGGGCCTGTAACACCGATATGAAAGTTACCTCTAAAGCTAAAGAAACACTGTCAGTTTTTATACCCACTTTATTTTTCATCCAGAACTGTGAAGAAAAGACATTAATGTTAATCATGGAAGGATTCTGGCTCTCCCTCCAGTGATGGCCAGAATTAACCCCATGTCAGTCTTTGATAGTATACGGAATCATTAATTTATTGACTGAATCAATAATTAATCATTAATTAATTATCATTAATGTTGTCTTTATTTAATATAACATTATTTATGTTATAATTCATACCAGTGCCTTAAAAAAACGCCAGATTTCTTTTGGTTACCTCAACTTGTAGAACATCTTTCTGGGGGACACTTTAATCAGAAACATTCAAGACATACTCCTGCAACTGATGATTAAGATATTTTTCATGATGGAAATCAAGTCAGCTGCATCAAGTGCACAAAGCTCCTTTTATAGCTCAAGTACTTCCAGCTTCCAAGTAAGTATTAAAAACACAAATTAAATAAAACAGTTTTCCAAAGCAAGGAAACTCTGTTGAAGTTTAGAGAGACAAATGTTTATTTATGTATTTTGGAGGTATTTAGGAGTGGTAGTCTTCCAGGAAGAAGTCTAGGTAAGCCAGTGGAGTTACAACAGGGATGTAAAAGGGGTGAGAGTGAGGCCCTTGTGTTCCCAGATATGCTTCCCTACCCAGGGACTGTTTTAGTTCAACATTCCACTGAGGAAAGGGATTTTCCCTCTCTTAGGCATGTGCCCAAAGGCATATCTGATGCGGAGGGCGAGCAGAACACACCCCAGTCTGACAGCAGGTCAGAGCCCACGATACTTCATTGCAGCCACAAGCATCCCAGAAAGGCATCGCCAGAAAGTGGTAACCCCAACTCGGCCTTTTCAAGCTCAAACCTCTCTAAATCCATCTCCAAGGACATGCGCACAAAGACTTAGAAGAAACGCTAGCTTTAGTGAGAGCTCTAGCTGGAAACTGAATTTTCTCCCTAATTACGTGGAGGCCCTGACTCCTGACACCCACTGACTTCCCAGCAGTTTGGTTCCAAGTCTAGAGAGGGCACCAGTTTTCATTTAGTTAAACACAGTAGAAACAGAAAAACATTTAATATGTGTCCAAAAAGTCAAGGTTATTAGCTATGTTAAAAAAGATGACTAAACCCACACAAATATGCATAGTTAAAACTATACTCAACTGTCTGACTAGAAATAAGCTGGGCAGATATCCTATCCCATTTGCTAGAAGCAGTTTGCATACGGTGATTGATTTCGACCTAGTCTGCAATTCTGTTTAGCAGGTGCTGTGTTAGCAAATCTATCATTAAATAAATATGACACAAATGTAATTCTACACATGGGGATGCTTTCACAAGGCTTTGGACACGTTACAAATTGCTACACAGATAGACTGTACTATATAAGATCAGATAGCTAAGGCTGCAGCCTGTACTGTACACATTTCCACTCTGGTAGCAATGTAATGATGCTGCTAGGTTAAGAGTAATAGAAACAAAAAAAAGTCCCACAAGAGATCCCTATTTCCTGGAGAATAATTAATTTTTTTTTCAGTTTTAATAGAGGCTGAATATCACTGTTTGAATTGGGGAGAGAAAAGGAAGGAAGTGATGTGTGGATAGGGAGAGTCAATCTCCTGGGAGATCAGTTCTAACAGGTCCATGGAAATGAACCTCTTTCCATCATCCTCGGGCTCCAGTGATGCTCCTGCAGGCACTCGGCTACACAAGTAAGGACTGGGCAAACCAGGAGCATTCAGGACCAAAGTTAATGGGGTGCACATTATTTTAGCACCCAAACTGAGTTCCAGAAGAAAGCTAGTATGGTCAAATAATTATTTGTATTTGTTTGCATTTTTTGTTCATATTTAGTCCATCGGGCTGTGAGCTGGCTGCACCAAGCGTGTTTCCTGAGGGACAACTAGTCCCCATCCTTCCAACACTGCGATTAAAAGAAAGGCAAGATGTTCCTATAAATGTCACAACCTGGCTTCAAAATATTTTATTATTTTATTGTCACCTGTTTGCTTATGGCTTTCTGTTTTGTTGAAATGGCAGGTGAAATTTAACTTCTCTGGTTGTGACAAAGATTAACAACACTCGACATAGACCATACAGAATAAAATTTTAAATCATTGGTGTTTTATTTGGGCAGATGTGCCACACAGAGGTGCTCTTCTGAGGTACTTCTCACACACCAAGAACTGACAATCCATTTTGCAGATTGTAGGAAAATGATCCATTCCAGTCTTCTCATTGGGGTCCTCAATGGCCTGGTGAGTTGGGAGATTAGGGCTTTGTGTCTTGTCATAACGTTGTCTTCAGTACATTTCCACAGTTCGCTTTTTAACTCCCTCTTCAATAGCTGCTGGGTAATTGCTTAGTTAATTTTAAAGCATTTATTTTAGTAGTTAATGATACTGTAGCTTCACAGGCCAGTCAGACCTTTTAGTCTAACCTTCTTCCTGCGGAGTCACTCAGTACCTCCCGTATGCAGACCCTACGTTTTGGTGAAACCAGATATTTTTATTCCTTAATAGAAAAAAAAGAACCAGTTCTTTACTTAATGACTGCAAATGAGGAGGAGCCCAGCCCTCCCTTACGAAGCTGGTGCAGTGTACAATCACTTTGTTAAAAATGGAGRCAAGACTTTAACCTGAATCTGATTTAAGGTACTTGCTGGATTTAGGAGTCCCTTGTGCTTTAAAGTCTAGAGAGTCCAATGCTATCAGATATCTTATTAATGTCAATATTTACAAGCTACTGTCTAGTCACCACTTCACCTTCGCGTTAATCCGCTAAACGGATTAAGCTTTCCACAATTTTCACTGGGAGCTTTGTTTATTTTCCAGAGCTCAGTTTACTCCTCCAGCTTGGTTTGCAGACAGGCAGTGCTTTGTGGGGAATCAGATGGCCAGAAGCAGAATGAATAAAATATTAGAGATCAAAATCAGAAAGAAAGAAGCACCTGCGAAGGCAAAACAATGCTTGAGCGTAATTGCTTGGTGTGGGAAAACGGTAATGCTACCTGGCACGTCCCGGCAAAACCAGGGATTTCATGCTGCCGTGACCCAGCTCCCGTGCGGTGCACGGTGCCGAGGGGGTTTTGCAGAGTCCTCGTGCCACGGCACTTCAGAGGTGAAATATTCTTTAGAGTGCTGTGTGGTACAGGGAGAGAGAGGCTCTTCCCAAAGCGCCCGGTTGAGGTGCTGTGAGCTGAACCCCCGGGGATGAGCGCAATGCGGTAGTTTCGCAGCCAGGTTAAGATGGCAGGAGCTGCCCCGGGCACTTGGTCCTCCCCGACCTGCTGCTGCTCCGCTCTCACCTTGCACTGGGGTGGAAGAGGACTCAGACACCCATCAGGCTCACCTCTGACTTATTTATCTTTTGCTGCCCAGGCCAGCTTCCCCATTGAGTTTGCCATTAGCTGGGCCAGTATGGAGAACTTAGAGCAGGCCCGGGACTTCACTTTTCTCAGAGGCGCAGCTTGCTGTTGCAGCTCTGGTGTGAGCTGGGGCGAAGCCTCACCCTCTGCGGCTTCCTCACGCCTCCACGCAGGAAGCAGAAAAAGGATGTCGCACCCTAAAAACAACCCCGTCCAACAGTCTCCTGACGCAGACGTAAATGCAACCTCCGCCTGGGAGGACGACAGGTCGCTCCCGCCCCTCAGCAGCCCTGGATGCGCCGCGGTGAATCCGGCTTCTCCTCCCACTCCCCGTGAGCTCATTAGAAAAATATTACTGCCGGGAAGAAGCAATTCGCAGCGGAGAGGTTTACAAGCCCAACGGCGGCTCTGGACCTGCCCCGTCATGTTCAGGCTGGAGGGGGGCTCACCCTCCCAGGCTCACGCTAGTGCTGAGTTTTGAAAGGGGATGGAGAAACAACACAATTTTTAAGGGGCAGAGAAGTAATCGGGTAATTGCCTTCATGGTTACATGCTCAGCTTTCCACTGTTTGCACAAATGAATCACAAACAGGAAGATTGATACCACTGGAAACCTTGGGCTACCTCTTGAGGCAGAGATAATCGTTCATCACATGCTTAGGCAGTCAGTAAACAAACAATAGCGTTTTACACTTCATTTGTCACCCTGCAAGATATGGGTTGTATTCATGTTTTATCTCTACGCCCATCTTACACAGTGCTGTCATGCAATTTGCGCTGATTTTTTTTGAATTAGCAGTAATTGTAAGTAGAAATACACTACTGAGTAAATTATATAGTCACTTGCCATTTCCCCAAGAGGCACGTTGCTGCTCTCTGTTTCAGTTCTCGTACTCATCTGCACCTGCTACAGGGAAAAATTCAGTGTGGCTGGAAAATATAATCAAAAGCAAGCCGAACCATTCCAGAGAAGAGTGGTCAGTATTTGTAAAGCACAAATATTCCTGTACAATGAGCTGGACTAATCAGCATTATCAGCATTTCTCAAGCTACATTTTCAGATACTTGCTACAAATATCTGAAGGATATTACAAGGAGGAGATCTTTTTTTCAGTTTGAAGCACGGTGAAGAATCAGGCAAAAAGAAATGCCAGTCGTATGTATTTTTGTAAAAGCACTGATGTCTATTTGCTTGTCCCAGCAAGGTCCAAAGAGCTCTCTGGTCATTTCTGAGAACTCAGAAACATCATGGGAGGACAGACAACTTCCTGCGTGCAGTGGAGACCGTTGCTTGGTGGCATTCAGCATCTAAATAGAAGAGGATGACACGACATTCAGCTTTGGGGGAAAGCAAAACCCAAAGAGACATTGGCTCTAAGTTTGACATTCACTGGTCCTTCTCTGTGGACCATTCTCACCGGCACTGCATGTCTTTGGTTCATGGTGCTCAGTGGCACACAGAAAAGCTAATACGAATCTTAATGGCATCAACCTGCTCAAGGACACCTCAGGACTGAGGTGATGAATTTCTGTTCTTATCATGTCATAGACCGTACAAATGGGGCATGATTGTTTACTCTGCAATGCCTGAAATACTTCAGGAGACTCTTCCAAGCCCTTTTTAAATGGCTTTAAACTTCCAGCCATTATGCTCACAAGAAATGCTTTCACTCTGCCTGTTCTTTGTTTCTGGGCCCTGAACACCATTTCAACTCAAATACAGTCTCAGTTTCAAAGCCTATGGAGAACACAGTTCCTCAAAAATCTCCACAAAGCATCTGTAAGTCGCACAATATCTATAAATTTCAGTGGTGGTATGTAGCTTGGAAACCAAACCCAGGTGACGGAAACAAGGACACTTTTATAGGCATGAGCTTGTAGTCATTTAAAACCTGAATACAGAACTGAACAACAGAACAGCTAAAACTCTCTGATTTACACCATCTTCTTTCAACAGAGACACAAGTAAGCACAGTCAAAAATCATCGTCAGGAAAGTATGAGACAGGAGTGAAAAGTAGTTATAGTATCCTGTGCCACTTGTTGGCAGCCAATACGCTAGGAAAAATGTTTAACATCGGCTAAGGAAGAGCTTATGCGGGGATAGCAGGGACTACTCTTTATCAGCATGTCTTCAGCTCAGTCTATATGAATAGAAATCCTGGATATATCCACATCTTGGCAGGATTTCCTTTTCCTGCTCTGGTCCTGTGTCTCACACCATGTCACAGTATTCTGCAAGGAAGACACTGTCTTAAAGATATCCGTAAACCAATTCTAGCTGTTTGTTATGAAAGCTGATGTAATAGAAACATTTCTCTGTCCTGGAATATATTTATAAAGGGCTTGGCGCTGTGGGACGAGACCCACTCAATTCTTCAAATAATAGATGATAATTCCTAAAGTGTCCTGCTCACCTGTTGCTGCACCCTCAGTGTCATTTCCAGTGCCTATGCCCGTTTATTTCCTGTGCTCTGATGCTCCAGAATCTACTAACAAGCTATGTTAAACTGATATATATACACACATCATAAATGCATCATATTGCCTCATCTCAGAGGCAAGGTAGTTTAATACGCTCCTTTCCAACAGTCCTCCCACTTCAAGTCACGTCTTGCCACTCCCCTGATTCCCGTATTACCCTCTCCCATGCAAGTGGTGCTTTTGTCACACTGTGCAGCCTCAAGCTGGGGAGCCTTTTCCCGTGGTACCTCCCCTGCCAGGGCCATGTCTGAGCCGCGTAACTTGTGTAAATGGTTCTTTCACATGAAATCCAGCCCGGTTTTGCACTCCAGGTCAAAAGGCACCACCAATGAGTGACATCAGCCATGAGACTGGATTCCCCTCCAGTTCTACTGGGACTCAGGAGAACCAGATCCCACACCTACAGGGTTCTGTTATGAGCAATACAGAGGTAGAAGCAGGCTCAAGCCTAGACCTTTGCTTATAAGGCTCTTTATAAAACAATCATTCTGCTGAAAGGCTTCGGTAAACTCAGTCTCTTATTACAATGGACTCTGTTACAGCCTCCCTCGCTTTCTGGCCATTCCTTATTTATACCACTCAAATTACTTGGGTCATTAGTCTGTCATTATAATAGAAGTCCAGTTGAGTTTAGTTTATTTACTGTTTAATAATAGCCTTTGTTTTAGCAAGGTGACATACATTTGTCTGCATTTGCAGAAATCTGGAATGTAATGGGAGCGAGGGAGTAAAAAAATCCACCAGGGCTTTTAAAGACTCTGATCATCCATATAAACAGCCAGATGACTGCAGTCATTCAGAATAAAAATAAAATCAAAACACACAGACTTCCCTAGGCACATGGGTAGCTCTTAAAATGACTAACCAGATAAAGTAACAAGCTAGTTAAAAGAATATTGACTGAACCAGACTCTTTTTAGAAACTCTGATAATGAGAGAGAGCGCAGAATAATATAGAAAGATTTTCCAAGTATTCTGGCTGCACTGAAACAAAACAAAGCAGATTGTTTCCACTAAGGAGGCTTCAGCTCTTACTGCTCTTCTTAAAGGGGTTGTGTCACCAGGATTTATTATTAATGTGGACATAAGCTTGCCAAGGCACTCAGCTTTTATGTTAAGAGGCCTCAGTGCAGATTTAAGGTGCCAATTTGGTATCATCCATAACTTCAAGCAGATGCTTAACTTCAGGCTCTGTTATTCCCACTGCTGATCCAGCAAAAGTCATCAATTTAGATTGCCTACGTTGGTACCACAGCATGAACTGGAGCCCCTGAATTAGGGGCTCGTGCCCTCCTTGCCATGTGTGGTATCTCCTGTCAGAAAGGCCGCATCAACACTGGGCAATTGCTTCTTAAATCCTTGCAGATGGATTCAAAGGACATATGCTAGAGAGCTACGCCTAGGCAGTCTGATTTGAAAATTGTGGCCTAAACAAATTGTTAAAAGGAGTAAGGCCAAATTTTCCACCTTAAAACTTGCACTGTGACTTTCCATATTGGGATCAGCAACAGGCAGAGTTCTGTGGAAAACAAAAAGCTATCTCTAAACAACTGCAGCCAGTTCCAAGAATGGAGCTGGGAGAAAGAAAAGGCTGTTTGCCACATGGTAAGATCTTCAGGCAGCCACTGATCTGCAAATCTGGTGGAGAGGCTTGGAAAATGGAACAGGCTTCTCCAAGACAGAGATGTGCCCTTATACCAGAGACAGCTAAAAGCAAGAATTAAGGTTTATCATCCTTGGCAAGTGTTTAGTTAGAACTCGTGAAACGTGATCGTTTMATGTTACCCAGAATCTCATACGATGAGCTGAATACCGCAGATGGAAACGATAGCTCCTACCTGATAACTCTTGTTAAGTCTCTCTTGTTACACAAGACGTTGGTTTATGGATTCTGCTGTGTAGTAGTACATCCGATTGAATTACTTTATCAAAGTGCTCTTAACAAAATGACAATGCAGCTAGGTCAGGATAAACTAAAAATAACTTCTAGAACAAGCTATTGGAAAATTAATTAGTTTTGGGTCTAACCCAGTACTCACTGCACTCCATGGAAAGCCATCACTGGTAAGCACAAGGAATGGCAGACCAAGCCTTTGCAAGATTCTTTAACCCTGGCCAAATTATTACATAAATGCAAATCCAGGATAGCACCACTAAGTAAAGAACTGAGGGTCAGAAACTGGATCTCTCTCTAGCAACCCCTTTCAGACATTTGTTCACTGGTCCTGCTTCTCAACCGAAACCAAGTTATTTAAGTTATTTTACACTTGTGCTGTACCCTGCCAGAGGCGAAACATGAGTTTAAGTTTGCTGCTGTGTCCTTAGAGCACGCTGCTGTGTCATGAAGGCACCTTTCCAGCTCAGGGCAAGTTAAGGACAGTGTCACCATTAACTGTGAACTTTCTTGCTTTTGCTGCTTTGGTTCATGACCTCAATGCTACTTAAACTAGAAAGGAGAGACTATTAAAATACATGTCCAAGTAATCCAAGGAGAGAGTGTGAATGACTTCCTAAGCTTTAATAAACTCTCAATCCTTTTATATTCTTCCTGCAATATTCTCCTTCTATACTTATGCTAAGTAGCCCTAGACCTCACAGCTATGGAGTACTTGCCTCCATTTTTAAGCATTTAAATGTCAATTATGGTATTGGATTCAAGAACTGGGTTGTAATGCTTTACTTTGGTATAACTCTACTGGGGAAGAGCCACAGTTACTATGAACTGCCGTTGTAAATCAGTAGTGCTATGCTGATCTACATCCACTCTGGATCTGCTCTCACCAAACCACTCCTCAGTTACACCAGCGCAAGTGAAAGGAGAACCAAGATATAAATATCAACTACTAATGATGACTAACATGCACGAAAGTTTGTAAACTTCTAAGGCAACAGTTTTCATGATATGAAGAATACATAAAAATAATGCAGTTGCATTCCCTGGGAACCAATATAAGTAGAAATTAACAGCTCAGTAGCTCACAGAAGGATGCAGAGTTACTCTAGAGTTGCTTGACATACTCCAATTTCTTTCTTGGTAATTTCTGTGCCTCAATCCAAGGTCTCTCTTCTAAGCACGTTAAGCACTTCCCAGGGGATACCTTTAGTATCTATAGCTTAGAAACCAAGTGAAGAGAGCAACCTGAGCCAGGAGTGAAATGCAGACCCGAATCTGCATCGCTTCTGTTCTAGGAGAAAGCTCTGACTATCAAGCAACAGTGTCCTGTGGGATGCAGCCTGCCTGCTGAAGCAGTTTTTCAGTGAATGAAAAAAATAATCACTGGGACAGAAAGAGAGGCTGGTTTATATCACATAGCAGTTAGGACACTCACTTGAGATGTGTGTCCAGGTCCTTGTTCCGTAAAAGTGTTGGACCATGTCTGCGTTGCATAAAAAAAGGAGAGATTTAGAAAGATTCCTTCTCAATAGCCCACAGCCCAGTGACTACACATCTCTAATTACTTCTGCAATATAAATCAATAATTATGGTTAAAATAACAATATTACGGTAATTAAGACTTTTACATGGAAGCTCCAATACTTTTTATAAGTGATACAATTCAGATGATGTATCATTGAATCCGTTTAGTTTTCTGTCCTTTCATCTACTTGAGTGTTTGTGCAAATGGGACTGGTGACTGACTTCCTAACAATAAAAATGTAATTATTCCCCTACTTCAGATCATAGAATTACAACTTTTTATTTCATCAATATAAATGATTAAGTGGTGACATCAATGAGGAGCAGCTACGTATCAGCTGAGCTGTAAGTGACCTACATCAGTGGTTGATCTTGCTTCTTGATTAGTGTAAGCTTTAAAGCTCATAAGCTGTATTCTGCACTAAGACAGACATTTAATGAGTGATAATTAGCTAGTAGCTTGCAGTTTTCTAGTACTAAAGTCTACCTAAGAACATCACAAATCTTTACTTCTCTCTCTATACGATATTAACCACAAATTTTGAGCTACTCTGAAATTACATATCTTCATACATGATTCTTGGGTACAATTCTGTCCTCATCAATGTATACTATTAACACCAATTATGTTATCTAAACAAAATTGCTGATTTAAAACCTTTAATAAACCCTGTCTGAGGTTGATGGCTTTCTTGAATCTATCGGGGATAGCCATAAAGCGATCACATATGAAAATAATTATGTATATAAATACATACATATGAACAGCTGGCCTGAATCAGTCTTCCAAAATAGCCAGCAGCAGATTAGGGAAGGAGACTAAGAACAAGGGACACACTGAGGGAACCCTGCTTGTAATCTGATGGTGGTTTTAGGCAGTATATTTGGACATTGTAGTCATCGTCAATCTTGGGTATTCTGCAGGGCAGTAGATTTGAAACTGATCTTGGCTAGGTGGGGGTGAAGGGAACCTCAGGGCTTTCTATTTCTTAACCATCCCTTCCAGTACAGATATACTCCCTGTGTTACTGCCACATATTTCCCTCGCTCATGGCTAGAGTCAATCTGTCTGCAACGGGAAGAGTGAGGATGCAGTGGCTGCAGATGAAATGGGAAGAGAAAGAAACCCCATGGCTGCAGGAGAAACTCTGTTTTCTTAAAGGCAGAATCCCCCRCACCATGTTACTCACTTGCCTTCGCACCCAGAGTACTGGCTGGGTGCCCAAGTGGAAGGAAGATGCTCTATGAAACAGCGTCAAGTACTGAGGGGATAGATTTTTAAACTATTTAAATGGCTAATGGTGCAGACAGGCAATTAGTGGGACTTTCAAATTGCATTTCCTAATTGCATAGTTAAATACTTGAACACACTTCATAAAACTTAGTCTTCATTCCTTCTAAGATCAAAGTGAGGGGAGAACAGGACAAATTACAAGCCAGCATGTAATCAGACAGCCTAATTGTGTGTGCCTAAATAAGATGCCCACATGAGAAGTGCAGTTTCTCCCCAGTAATCTTCCCCAGTATTACCAGTTCTGCCTGGCTTTGCAGTGCTGAGCTGGAGGCCACAGCTGGGCTGGAGCTCACCCACAACCCATCCCAGCTTCCAAGCAGCACGGGCGGGCGGACAGCCGGCAGTGGTAACCCCACCAGCCATCCTGGGCTAAGCCAGCCCCACCTGTAAATCAGATCCTTAGCCCCGTCCCTGGGTGTGAATTGGAGCCACTAAGCAGGGCTATGGGTAGTGAGGAGGGGGAGGCTTGTTTTGAGACAGTTATGATTTCTTCTCCATCTTTCACAGATTCAATTAATATTCCAGGTTGGACATGGTGGCAATGCAAAGGCTGCCTCCAAACTGGGGAGAGGTAGGAGTGGGACCTTGAGGGCGAGATGAGACAGAGAGGTAACATGCAGACCTACGACACATTCAAAAATCAAAGCCTTTCTGTGATTCAGAGCAGTTTTTCTGGCTAGTTTAAATATCTGTGGCAGACACTGGAAGTTACATGTTGTGAATACCCCGTCAGAGACAATTATTTTGCCGATTTGTTCTTGTGACAGCTCAGTTGCACGCCAGCACTTACAGAGAATAACAGAACAAAAAGACAACTTACAGCATAGCCTGAAGTGAAATGACAAGAGAGATTCATCTCTGAGGAAAATAATAAGGAAACACATTCGAAAACAGGAGCATGAGAGGGTTCAGAAAGTCACAGCTGAGCGTGGGAGGGCAGGGTGTGAAGGCAGCTGACAAACTAACGCACCCATGGCGAGATGAAGCGCTCCCCTCCGGAGGAGATGGCAGTCTTTGAAGAAACACAGCCCAGCACCCAAGAACCTGCTACATGGCTTTGGCTATGAGTTTTGCACTGACTCCCTCTGACTTCCACATTCATCCTTAGCACTGCTGTTGCCCTGTAGCTGGATCCTTATCCCCAAGGGTGAATTGCTCCCCACCTTCTAACTCTTCAAATCAGCATCTCCAATCTGTGCTCCCCTGAGCCTGGCAGTTATATTCATGGTAGGCTCTGAAACTGTGTGTCTCTCCCAGCCATGCTTGGAGGACTTTACCTGCTCCAGCTGAGAGGTGCAGATCCCTGTGGGTATTATCATTACTGCAGGTAGGCACATGGAAAGATGCAAGATAAAAAGGGTTTGGGAGCACTAGGCACGCTCTTCTACTCTCTCATTCCGGCCTCATTTGAAAACAGAAGCACCCTTCTCTGTCCCCCTCTGTGCATAGAAATAGGAAAAAAAACAGGAGCATGAGAATGCTTTAAATAGTCAGATCGGAGATGTCTGTCTGATGGCTCCTGCGCTCCGTGGGGAGAATGTGTTCCAGGTACGTGATAGACTTCTTGCCTCCTTTTGAACAAATCTTGGACTTTTTCTGACTTCAGTCCTAAATGCGCTTGCCTCCCCGGCTTTCAGATGCTCAGCTCATATGGCCAGCCTCGGTCTTGTTGATCTGGCATCTAACGCATGGAGATGCCTTTGAAAATGCCAAAGCTGAGCAATACCGCCCAAGTACTTTTCCCTTCAGAAATGAGTCTTGGAAATGCAAAGCAGCAGTGGAGGGATGACCCTGAAATGGTGATGTGTTTGTTTCTGAGCATTCGCAGGATAACTTTTCCCTTGCTTTTCTGGTGCTATAGGTGACTTTTCAGGTGCTCTTGACAAACCAGCTATAACAGCATAATCAAAACATCAGGTGGATCATTACGTTACCAGCTGCCAGTCAACCTTTTTTCCCACTGCAACTGCAGACCATTTTAAAAGCAGCCCTCCTTCAACAGAGTGGCATTTCTCACTGCCATTATCTGTTTGAGTCCAGTTGTAAAGTTATATTTTTTCCAGAACCGCTTAAAGAGCATTAGTTTAAATCCCTCTGATTTAAAAGAACAATGGCCAATCAGCTGACTGGCAAGCAAACAATGTCGCCATTAGCTTTGGAAACCAAACACACTTTCAAAATAACCAGAGAACAAGAGGAGAGAAAAAAGGCAATGCCTTTTGTGACTGAAGCCTGTGACAAAGGCAGGCTCTAAAAAGCTCACCCATCACTTTGGGTAGTTCCCAGCATACATTATTTATCCCTGCAATCAGTACATTGGGGGAGCTAATGTAATAGGAGCCATTCACAAGGACACCCTTCGCTGGGGAGGACAGCGCACAATAGGCTGATCATTTTGGGCTCAATCACAATTAAGCACTTTGCAAGTGGAGTCAGAAAACTGACGCCCACGTCGAGCTACACCGGTGCCTAAGGAAGTCTCAGAGGTGAGCCGCTTGTCAAGCTCCCAGACGTGCCTGGGCTTTCAAGGATGTCTGATGCAGTTTTGGCAGAAATCTTCATTTGCAGCAGAATGACTGCTATGTCAACAGCAAGTTTCCAAACCTCCTGCTCAGGAGAAGGGAAAACACCTCTTCTACAGAGTTTAATGATGATCAGTAAAATGCAGCTTGAGGAGCATCTCGAATTTTAAGGCTGATAAATTGCCTAGCAACTAAAGCTTTGATTTAGAACAAAATAGCCTGGGAATAATATTTACTATCTGATGTTTCCCTAAGGAATCGTGCTTGCTCAGTGCACCCTCCAGTTATGCACGCTTCCCATTGGTGTTACTGTGATTTACAAGACCTTTCAGTCTATTCAGGCTGAGCTAGATGCTGTACAGACTCACAGGAACCAGCCAGGTGGGCTCAGTCCTGCTGAGGGTGTTCAATCCTATAGTCACAATTGTTGAAAATTACAGAAGCATCACTTCCCCATAGTATTATATCACAGATTTAATACAGACACAGATTAATACAGATTAATAACACAGTTTTCCCTAACTGTATGGGGGAAACAATTCTTAGGAGAGGACCATTTCAGTTAAATAAACAAGTTCTCAGCTTTTGCCTATATGGGAAGGAAACAGTCACATTTTTTTCACTTGTGTGAGCTTGTTTAAAAAGATTGATTTATTATTCCTTCAGCGATGTAGAGAGGCCCAGGTCTGGGAAAATCAGCAGTTTCACTTTAAGCTTTACTTGCCTGAGCACTGAATTCCTTCTGCAGCTGGTAATTCCCTCCTCCCTTACGAACAGAAACTCCTCTCCCTTTCAGAGAGCTTTAAGATTTCACTCATGGAAGTACAAATACACAGTATAAAACCAGTTGAAATTAGCATATGCCACGGTTGAGAAGGGCACAGACACAGTTTTAAAAACTCAGAAAAATACCCAGTAGGCTTATTGCTGATTTACAGAAGATACGAGGAAGGGGATGGTTTTTTTCTTTTCTTTGTGGACGGTAAAATCAGGTTTTTCAGGAAATGCAGTTAAACTTCTCATTCCCATCAGGCTCCAGCAAAATATCAGTGACTATCAGTTTGGTCTTCACAGAGCCCCTCACAGAGCAGTTTTCATATCTGTCTGGAACCATTTGCAGTGAATTTTAGTACTGACATGAACCACAATGTAACTGAGCTTCAGAGCTAACATGCACCATACACCACAGCCTGACGAGCAGGCGTTGCTCCTTCTCCCGGTGCTGTTATCACTAGAGGTCTGTGGATTCAGACAATCTGCCGTCAAATGGCATTGTACCAGAACAGAGTCCAGCCATATCTTGGAAGTTACTTTCCCAAACCATACAGCCCAAAGCTTATGCTGGAATACAGCTACGCTGCAGACTTCCACAATAAAAACACGCAAAGACATGCGAATTGCCTCATTATATTTATGACATGACGGTGCTCTGCAAACAAGTGTGTGACTTCAGGAATCCTCTCACAAGGAATTAGCTCGCGGGGTCTCTGGCTTTCCACTAAGCAAGAATTTGTTACTGCTGTTGTTTTCAGCAGAGGAAAAGAAATAAATGGCAAGCACGATGCCAAGGGTGCAGGCCAAGAGCCAGACCCGCACTGCTGGATGCTTCTGCTTCCGAACCCCTGAGCTGAGCTCCCTGGCAGAGAGAGGACTGTCAGGGCAGAAGAGCTGCAGCTGCAGGGGCGTGCGGTGAGGAGATGTTCAAGCACCATCTAGTGGAAAAAAACTCTGTGTAAGGTCAGACTCACCCGGACACACGGATTGTTTGGGAGAGAGATGTGCTAAGGAAAAAGAAACAAGCCCGGATATGGGCTTGATTCCCTGGGAGTAAATGTTCTCTTTTCTCTTTGGGAGGGAGTCAGGGTATAATCACAACTGAGAAAACAAGTTGTGGCTAGAAAAAAGGAAAAAGGTGACTACCTACGGGGATTTAAGGATTTAGGTTCCCTGCACATACATTTTACTCTCCATTGCTCCTGCCATATCCACCTTGAGCTTCTCATGTGTTCTCACTGCTGCTTACAGTCCTGCCCCATCAGAGGCCACGTGCAGAATGGCACGGGCAGACCATACAAGCAGGACCAAGGGGGTTTATGGAAAAGCTTTTGTTCATTTGGCTCCATGCTAACATATCAGAATGGGGTGGTAACCCACCCTTTCACATGCAGTGACGCAGTCTCTGCAGGCCTTGTTCTCCTGGCACACATAGGACATGAGGAGGACAACTTTCAACAGCACAGGCGTCCCACTGGCTCTGTGAACGTATCCCTTTATAGCCAGGGCTCTCCCAGCAAGGACAACATGAACTGAGCAGTTGTGTACCACAACTGAGGGTGGTACAAAGGTCTATAAGCAATGGTTGGGTTTTCCAGTAGACACAGTCACGATGCCAGCTAGCACCTTGCTCAGCTGGCACAACAGCGAGGTCTTAGATGGAGACCTGTGAGGCTGCTCTGCCAGATGGCATCAGGAGCACCCGCCTGTGCTGTGCTGGAGGCATGTGGAGAGCCAACCCAGCACAGCCACAGCCAATATTCCTGTCCCTGTTTATTCATCTATTGCCACCTCTACTTACTGCTGTGCTATTTATCTCGCTGGGACCGGACACTCAGCTGAGAACCTCAATTATGTGTCATACTTCAAAAAGTCTACCTTCAGTTAAAAAATCCAACCAAACAAGGATTTTTCCCCAGAAATTTTCCTTATTGGTTCCTTTGGACATAGAATGCATGGGTACCAGGATATAAACCAATGATTAATACAAGATTAATCTGTAGGATATTGTATTTTAGCCTCATAAAGATAGTATGTATCTTTTACTCCTGAAGTCAGAGCAATTCTCTTCAGCATTGGGTCATGAAACTGAGTCTTTTAACACATTTCTCTCACTTTGCATACAAGTTTTTCCTGAGGACAAGTCGGCAAGGGAAGTCTCATCATGAATATGGACAGCAGCAGCTTGGTGTACTCTGATAGTTACACCTTTTTAGTGCCATTACCAGAATTTTTTTTAAAGGCAGAGATCCCTCAAGAGTTATGGAAGGGACACACAGTCACACACTGCAAGTGTCACAGCTAAGATGAATGCTTGTGATAAAGATGTTTTCTTCTGGATCCCATACTGATGCCAGGTGATTCTTTCCAATTTTGGCCTTGCAGCAGCAAAAGAAGAGTAAACAGTGTCTATTCTTCTATGTTCTACTTGGTCCAAAGGGACAAATGCGTGTGCTGGACTCGCACAGATCCATTCTACCTTGACATTTGGAGGTTAGGAGCCAAAACAGAACAATGACTCCCAACAGGGCCATGGTCCAGCCTGCACCCTGGACTTGTGTGACGAGGAGAACCACTAAGTTTGGGCCCAGCTTGTCCCAAGATGCCCAGAGTTTCTGCTCAGCATCCAGATTCCATTAATAGATGATGCGTGTGTGTAAATCCTCCCTATGGCTTCAAAAAACCTTGATGCAGAGCTTTAGAGAAACGGAGATAAAAACTTAATACCTTAGGTTATTAAAATCTCAGCACTTCCTTTACTGCAGCGGCTTTTTGCAATATCTACTAATCCTTTTYCTCCATAAAACTCCACATCCTATCTCACAATATACTTTGCTGTGTTATTGCTAATCTTTAAATTTGTGCATGTTCTTCAGTAGGTGGACATGAACACATGCACTGTGAGAGTATTAAACTTAGAGTATGCTGGATGTGTTGGCTTCAGCAGCAAAGTCAGGGTAAGAAAYGTCGCCCCGACCCATGCCTACCAGCACTGTCAGCACCATGGGGCTGGGGTAGGAACTGCAGCAGGGGAGTAAGAAGCAGCAGCAGGTTGTATAGGGGAGGGGAATATTTAGCAGTGCTTTCCTGCCAAAGCCAGAGTGTAATGGATGCAGAAAGCAGCATCTCTTAGAAACCAGCTCATTCTGCAAGTAGTGGGATGTTCTTTGCATATTGAAACTGCTCCTTCATCTCTGCTTTGCAAGAACAAAACAAGCAAAGAGAGAGCTATAAAGGCTGGGGCTCCAAAGCCACAGGTTGTGTTTACAACACTTACAGGTTCAGCAGTGTCAGCTTGAAGAGGTTTTTTTGTGTCTCTACCAACAAAATGAAGAGAAACTTGCAATTCTTTTCCTGAAAAAAAGATACCTTTTTCCCCTTCAAGTAATTTTTTAAAGAAAGAGAAAAATGATAAAGTTTGCATTAGACTGTATTTGCTTATGGAAATAATTTTTCAGTAAACTTTGTGGTTGGCCACATACAAAACAGAAGTTCATGCTAAGTAATGTCCCTGTACAAGCAGAACATTGTTCTGCTAATTCTCATAGAGAACCTGTCTCTGATGCATTTTCTTGTACTTTTATTGTAAAATAAAAGTCAAATGCTTGTAATAGTAAAACCGCAGGGTTTATCATTCTAAACTCAAAGAACTGCTTTCAGAAAAGGAACACATCAAACCACAATTTACATATTAAAAAAACAGTCAACTATAAAGAATACAGGAGAAAGTAGAAAAAAATACAGAATTTGGGTGGGATAAGAAATGAAACCACAAAAAGTCATAATACACCAGTGCACGCAAACAGACACAGCCTGTGGCATGGCCGGACCTATATAGGACACAGCAGAAGTTAACTGTGAAGTTTAGGTCTGATCCTATCTTTAAATCATCTGCATCTTTCCCCTTCTCTGCCTGGGCCCATTCTGTCTCCTGCTGAAACCAGAAGCAAAGGAGATGCTGGTACAGCCAGGACAGTGTCCTTCAGTGTTTTGGTGTTGCTCTTTTCTGCTTCAAACGCAGCTGCAATCTCCTCTGCCATTGTTGCACTTTATCAGTAGTTCAGGAGCTCACATCCTCCAACCGACTCGGTAACATGAGAGCTCGTCTCCCCTTTTGGGCTGCTGCCGTATTATCAGAACCGTGAGAGAAGGCATTCAAAACGCTTGTGCAGCACTTTCATTTGTTGTGCTGTAATGTGGCTGCTGTAGTTGCTGAATATGTAGATTTAGAAGTAAATTTTTTAAAGCAGCGCTCGGGAGGTATGTGTGTTAATCCCATTATCTGATAAACGGATTTGTGAAYGCACCTCCCACCATCCTGCATTAATCACATATCCCCCCATGTCACTAGGAAATGTAATTTAATTGCTCGTGAGGAGTCGATAGACYGTATGTTCAAAACCATGGAATTAAACAAAACAAGTTTATGGAAAGTTGCAACGTTGTCAAGATCTTATCCCCTGCTCTCTCCAGCCGGCTCCCCCATCCTTCAAAGTCACCAATTAGACTGGCTACTGATTTTCTGCACATTTGTCGAATGTGCTACCACACACGACTAGTCTTCCCCAAAGTGCGCTGGAAGCCGAGAGCTCCGATGCGAGACCTGACCACTCCTGGGACTTAGGAAATTCAGATTCTCATCCAAAGCCAGGCAGTGGCTCCTTCTCCCAAGGAAGCCATTCAGTCTTCATCTTCTTCTAAAGCACAACAAATTCTATTATATGGGCGGTTCAAATTCACATGTTTAATATGCCTGCATGTTATCAGTATTTTTCCATCACATCACAGTGAAGGATGGTAAAGAAAAACTTGGGGACCAGACAGTCGAAGCAGTTGATACTGAAATCAAAAACATTTTGCATACAGGCCATCAGTCCAAACTCAGTATAGGCTGCCAGCAACTCAGACCATTGGTTTTCATTTATCTGTACTGAATGGATATGGAGACGAGACTTACATTCTCCTTATCAAGACATGCTTTCAGGGAAGAGACACTTGGAATATTTATTATCAGTGGTATAGATTACTTCCTTAAAAATCTATGATGCCATACATTGCAGTGTGAATTTTAGTGGTTAATGGGAAGTCTGAACTTCAGCAAGCAAGCACTTTTGGCGTGCTAGACTCAAGGTAAGGGATTGGAAAGGGATGTATAAAAATAAGAATAAAGTATTTGTCGAAGAAACAAATGCAGGAAAGACACGTAAGTAATACTCATCACCCGGCCGTTCAGGCCAAATACTAGCTCTTCTATAAAGATGACTTCACTCACAGAGCAAAAAACCAATAAAAATAAAACAGTTCCCATGAATAATGGATGCAAATCCAAAATTTGCATGGGATCTGTGGGGGAAAAGAAATCTTAGAAGGACATTTTTTGTCATAACCTGAAAAAGTCAATACAAGATTTTGAAATTCAAGCTTTTTATCTGCAGAAGCATAACTCAGTCAGGTTTTCATTGTCCATATTTCCATTTGCAGTTGCTCTGGTCATTCACACAGATCTTAACGAGCACTTTTAATTCCAGAATTGTATCATGGTTTGTAAGTTGTATGTCAAGGCTGTGCAGCAGCAGGTAACTCCTTGGGAGCTTCTAAGTGCCCTCAGTAGGCAGGGTAAGTTACAAAGGATCAGGCTTGTAACAATTTTCCTCCAACATTCAGATGTATAGACAAAAGGACTCTACATCATCAACTCAAGGTCTTGATGATGATGTACACGAGTTGCTGGGAATAGGCTGGAGTACAAACTTGCTATCTGCCCCACCTCACCTCACCACATAGACAGCCATGGTGCGCAGGAGAGGCTTGAGTTAGCATCCACTCCCAAAGCACGGGCTCAGGTAAGCAGAGGTCACATGCCAGAGATAGCCCATCTATTTCCAAGGACTCATCGTTGACATTGCGGTCCTACATCCTGTCCTACTTTTCCAGAGAAGTCAGCACAGTCTGCCCATGGGGTCAAGAAGGGGGAGCGAGACCATATGATACAGTGCTCCGAATGCCTGAGGCGCAGCCACCGCGGTAAGTGGGGAGAGGGAAGRTGAAACAAGCAAGTCACATGCTCAGCACTTGAGATGTAAGAGGCCTACGGTGTGTCCTTGTAGTGACAGGGTAATTCACACCCAGTGGAGAGAGGAGACAATTCCTTCCCTTCCACCCGTCACCTCCTCAGGTGCCCTCTCTTACTCCCCGCAGATAAATACTTGGGTCTTGAGGTCTTCCATTATCCTGGGACAGAGTAACAGAGCACATTTGGTTTTGTAACCCACTTGACCAAGGAAGGAAAGAACTGTTTCAAGTCACAGCAGTCCCAGCTCTATGAGCTTAGCATTAAAGAGGCACTTGCTTTCCAAATCAAGCAGGAGAACCAACTCAGCTGGGGGGGGTCAAGTCCAGACTTACAACCAACAAGGGAGTCCAGCTTTTTGCTACGCAGACTATTGCAAAAGAAGGGAAGGTTGGTCTTTTGGTTACCAGGTGGAAGTCGGGAGAGCTGGCGTCTGTCCCCATCTTTAACAGAGACTTCATTTTAAGATTCGTGTCAACGCTGCTGAAAAACAGGATTTATGTTAACAGTTCTACCCTGATAAAGAAATGGGTCGGATAACGGGTGTTTCATATTCTCTGTCTAGGCTGCTGCGATTTGAAGTCAGCAGGAGCCAAAGCACAAGATGCAGTGCACTACGCGCCTCAGCCCGCTAAAGGGAGCTCCAGGCTCAGAGCTCGGCACCGGCTCCCGTTTAAGCAGATGCCACCAAACCCGTTTTCTTTCCTCTTGCAGTAACTAGGTCCATAGAATTAATGGTGCGTTTACAGGGACATTTGTGAAATGTAAATCTGCTCCTTAACTTTGGGTTTGCAATACAGCAGCTACAAACTCTTTGGGGAACGTGGCACACCTTGGGGAAGCGTGAGGCTTATACGGCGTTTCACTAGGTATTTCCTGGGAACATCTTCGAGATACACATTTTATTTTGGAGCCGGACACAGTCATAGGTGTTAGAAAGTACTTACCGCCTAAGCTTGTCAACATAGACTCAATAAAACCCCAATCCCATTCATCTCTTTTTGAAGGCTAAGATTTTAAAAACACTGCTATGCAACACATACAGCGATGCTTACAGCAGAAACATGTGGGTCTGAAATAAAGTACATCTCTACTGATTTAATCTGAACAGCTTTGAAGGGGTGATGTATAACGCCCGAATATTTTAGACTTACAAAGCCAGTGTCTGCCGAGTCGCACATTACCCTTTCATACTAAAGCACAAGGCAGTTTCGGATGCCTGTAGCATCGTCAGTGCAATCAGTGCCCATTAGTGCAAATACATTGCAACAGGTAAGCAGAATAGTTCAAGCAGAAACATCCACTGGACTCTTCTGAGCAGGAAAACAGCACAAAAAAAAAAAGACCTAGCTGGTTTGCAAGAGCAGCATGATTTAAAAACCAAGCAGCTAAAAACCCCAGGGAGCAGCATCTGCTATGTGTGGCAAGCACAGCCACATAATTTAAGTGTCCCTGAGGTAAAAAAATCAAAACATGTATAACAGCCAGAGAGGACCTCCATAGGCAGAGTGACAGTTGGGAAGGGCTGCTCCTGGGGCTGGGGACCAGGCGGGAGAATATTTCTCATTTTGTTTAAGTGTTTCTAGCGGGTGATGGAGCTATAGCAGGAGCTACTTTCCTGGCATGAGCCGTGGTGCCCTTCCCAATTTTGCCGGCCCTCCTGAGGGAGCTCTGATTAGCCAGTTTTGTTCAGTCACTGCTGGAGTCACCTGTTTATTAATAAGTGAAACCCCCTGTTTTCTACATCCTCTTCCTAAAAAAATCAAAAGAAAAATCCTTGGGCTTCTTTGGGAGGCTGGTTAGAAACAGGTGACCTTGAGGTACTTTTTGCACATTCTTTGTCTTAAAGAGACTCACGAGTCRATAGTATTCTCATTATGATTGTTCCTTTAATTCAAAGCAGTACATATGGTGCAGAAAGCAGTAGGGACAAGCAGGCAGTCTCAGCAAGAGCTGAGAAATGTCTGAGAGGAAGGAAATTCCTACCACCAGCCTGTCTGTCATGCCAAGCCTATGCCTGTATAGACGCAAAGTTGTGGGTATGTCAGACTACTCATGATTCACTTGTTTTTAATTACTGCAGACATTTACAGGAAAACAGGGGCTTTGTTTTTCTTAAGGGCTATTTACTCCAGCACTGGCTCCTCACCTGAAGAGCCTTGCTGCAGCTACAATGGAGGTAAGGGACAGTTTCTGGCCCAACTTTGAAAAAATCCCAGCCAACTCCATCCAAGTTGATGGCCTGCAGGTTTCTCAGCCACCCTTTAGGGAGAATAAAATCCTCCAATCAAACCCAATAAAAAAAACCCTAAAATCAGACCCTGCACTTAATAAGACAGGGTTAYCTGCTGCTAACCCTGGCTGACTGCTCTCCATGGGACACGGGTAGATGCGGCATCAGGAGGGAGGTGGGGAAAGAAAAAACTCCTTTAGTTCACGCTAGTGCAGCAGAGCTCATTATGTGCCCTGCTGCCTATTGCTGCGAGAGGTTAGAAATGCTTCTTTATTTCCCCTGCCCTAATGCACTCGCTGCCTTCCCCATTCTGTTTATTTTGTGCCACCAAAGCAGTAACAATCAGCCGTGTGAAGCACTATTCCCCAGCCTCCTTTCTGAGGTGAGCATGGTCCTGAAAACAGGAGCAACTTCCAAAAAAAAGAAAAAAATTACTGCCACATCAATTTCTATTCAAATCGCTTGGCAGATTTCTCTAGTTCCTTTGCTGGAGACCAAGGTTCACTTCCAACTCCCCAGCCTTCAATACCTCAGGACAGTAAGTGCTGGCACAAACCGAAACCTGGTGACCTTCCTTTGAGAATATTAAGTCTTGCTGGAGTTTCTGTGAGGTTAATCGATTCCACTCATCCTCTCTCGTGAAATCCTTGGACAGGAAAGAATAAGGAGAGAAAAAGCCAAGGGACATTTTCGTGCAATCTTTRTAGCCTCAAGATTGCTTCAATTTTTAGTGGTATTTGTCTCTGTCTCACTCTCCTTGGAAAGCATGCTTCTGGATATTCATATTATTCTTTAAATAAAAAAAACCAAATACTGAACGGCACCTTTGATTTGCCAAGAGCACCCAGTCTGTGCCACATTTAAAACACTATATAGCAAGGTACAGTGCAACGTCATGTCAGTTATCAGAACTGCTCAAGATGCTGTCTTACCTAGAACTCCCAAAACTTCATAAAGAGATTCACCTTGTATAGCCTGGCACTCAAAAAGCATCGAGTGCAAGGAAGCTAGTTCAAGTGATTATAGTCACATGGAGATTGATGTGTTAAACACTGGCCGATGGAGCCATCCAGGCAACAACTAGCCTAATCAACTTGCCAAACCCTCTTTCCTCTTTGCCGCAGTTGCCAACACAATTTCTGTCGAGTGGGCACTCACAAATGCAGTTTTGTTACTGAAAGGCCCAAACCCCTCATTGCTTTGCAGCAGCTGGAGCTCTCTGGTACCTCTGTATTTCTCTGTTCCTGATGGGAGCTGTGGACTGACCTCCAGGCTTTCCCCACGCTCCCTCTCGCGGTGACCTGCACCATACCTGGGGCAGTGGTGGACCTTTGTCTGACGTGAACATTTCACATGATGCAAAAGCAAACGCTGCATCAGCTGAAATACTGAAGAAAGCAAAGAGTTAACATCCCCTTAGCTCCCCCCTGGGTAAACTGGTCTCCAAAAGGCTGTCCTATCAAAGGCACTGATCTCATATCAAAGTTTGGCAACACTTTAGGTTATGTATAATATTGGGBGCATGAGCACTTGAGTTGTGTACACGCTATTGTGCTGAAATGGGGCCACTGGCCGGCTCAGGGCCAGCAAGGACCATTAGAGCCCTCAGGGCCCTGGCATATACAGAGCTGCAGAACACACGAGGCATCATTAAAAACAACAGTTCTCACCAAAAGGATTTTTCTGCTGCCAAAACATCCCCATCCCAATGTCTGCGCCTTGCCTTCTGTGATCAGTGCTGCCTTTGATTTGATCAGGATCACTCTGTCCTACAGGTCCCCAGCCAAACCGGCCGGCAGCATCAGCAGGAGAATCCACGTGGGATAACTGGGCAAGCACTGCTGGTGCAGACCAACTTTGCACACCACTCAAATCCCTAAATAGCAGTATGAATAAAAATAGTTCAGTTTGGTCATCTAGAAACCAAAACCAAAAAGGTGTAGGAATATATTTAAATCAAGAAGTAATTTCTAAAATGCAGAGTGATCCCTAATTATTTGCCACTGTTCATGAGGCTGTACTGAGAGATGCTACTTCATCTCATCACTTTCAGCCCTCTGAAATGCTACACAAATGTCACACGAGTAGCTGAAATTTTGAGCACCACTCTTTTCATTCATTCAACTTAAAAATCTTAATTTTTCTTCTATGTTACAGACACTGATCAAGAGTGCTATATAATCTTTGGATTCTTCTGTCCAACAAACATCTAATTAATTAATCATTGATAATTAAAATGACCTCGTTTTGACTGATACCTGATCTCAGAAAAGTTCAAAAGAAACTTGACACATGTTGTGTCATGTTCCAGCATAACCCACTACAGGTATGTTATCATGTTATGCCACATCTGGTTTCCAGAGAACAAAATGAACCAAGGAGCAAATTAAAGGAGGAACCAGTTGTACACGTATCGGATCTAACCAGTTCAAATATCTGGCAGCGTACAGGAACAGGAGGACTTCCACTGTACTTGTAGGACCATCAGTAAGCCTAGAAATGGCATTATTTTTGGATATGTCTAAGCAGGGGCATCTGGTAACACCATATTATCTGTGCAACCCCTGCTATACTTGGGTGCTAGAAGAATACTTTTGAGAAAAAAATCTGACTAAAATCTCGGCTAAACTGACAAGAGGGAAAAGTATTCCTCTCATTTTGCCTTCACAAGCACTGAAAACCTATAGACATTGAATCCGAGATGTGCAGACCATAAGGAAAATGAATGAACTGGCCATCCCATACATCCCGTGATTTTCTTAAACAGCTCCCTATCTATCTTACACAGGAACTGCAGACCGACCCACACCTCTGTTGCTCTTCCTGGTCACYGTGGGATGCCGGCTCCCGGGTGTCTCGGACGAAATGTCACCACGAGAATCTCAGTTCTCCAACTACACTAAATACTCCTGTTTGGGGGAAAGCTGCTATCCTCCAGGGCAGTCCAAACCGCAGACAGTGAAAACACTGTGCCTCAAAGGTGCGCAGTACTCAGCCCTCATTTGATTTTTCTAGGTGTTTCCTTCTCCTGGAAAAGTAATGCACAGTCCTGACTTCACCCTTTTAAATTCATTAAAAGGCAGTGATAGCGTTTACTTCTCTCTTCATGGATTTTTTTGTCAATTTGAGGAGGAAAACCATTTGTGGGAACAATAGTGACAGCTACAGCGTTGGAGTCCTACCCTTCTCACAGCAGCACAATTGAGGAACACTTCCATTGAGCTGAGGAAAGTYGACTGGTGAAAGCAGAAATAAACATTTACATTTATTTTATGCTGAGGCTAAGTAGGAGCTTTTTAAAAAAACATGAAACACTAGTGAACAATGGGGTTTAGGGGCAGAAAAGCTATGCAACTATAATAAGTTGTGGGTTTCCTCCCAACGGGATATTGGTTTTCAGTATATAATTAATAACAAGAAAACTGTATCCTGACTTTGGGGTCCGCGTGAGCATCCTGGAACAAAAAGGGCCATAAATTAGCATCAATTATGTATTAAAGTTCCAATTAACCTGGCTGACACTGATATACTTTAACAAGGTACACTTAGATAAAAGAAGCAACTCTCTAATTACTTGGAAGGGGACCTCCTGACCCATTCTGCTCTTTTATCCCAATGCCAACCTAATGAGGAAGGAAGTGAGAGGTAGGAAACTGTGCATAAGGCAAGGCTGGAGCACCACAAGATGCCCCTYGGGAAATGCTTTTACCTTCTTAAAACTGCCAGTGATTAATATTTTTTTGCTCTCAGTGCCTTTTAACTGTTTTCAGAAGAAGTGTTTTTGAGGCCAAAATTGCTAATGTTCATTTTAATGTGGAAATTTGCCATCTAATGAAGGTCCTGGTCACCCATTCCTGCTCTGTAACACACCACATACACAGTATTTGTGGTGATGGCACCCAGGGTTCCTGTACACAGATTTAAAGGGTGCTCCTTGAAGTGAAGTATCTTAGTACAAGCAAGAGAAAGAAAATCACAATTAATTTTACACCTTAACCAGAAGAGTTGGTTTAAGCGCATTTTTCAGCACTGAAATTTTGTGCGAAGACCAAGGGCAAAAGGYAGACCTGTATAAAACCTGTGCTGCTAGTAGGGAGAGCTACAACAAGGTGAGGAGTGAGGACCCAGTCAGGGAGGTATATACAAAGCATCTAATAAGGCACATCATTTTTCTTCCTTTTTATATTGGTTGAAATCAGATAACCCTGGATACCCAGGGGAATAAATCCACATGCATCTCCTGTCCCTTAAGAAAAAAGGATAGTTGCAGAGAGCATACAGCCAGGCGGTCTGGTKTTGTTCAGTTCTGTTCAGTGCTCAACTCTTCTACCCTAGATTGACCGACCAGACTTTGAACATATGCAATTATACAAAGGGCAAAGAGGGCTGTTTTTTCTGATGTTTGGKTTTTTTTAAATCACTTGAAAATGTTGTACTTTACTGTTGAATAACAGTTCTCCAGAGCAAGGCAATTCCTGTAATGATAACTGTAGAAGAACTAACTTGTCCCTGCAGAACAATCCTTTCTCAGTGCCAATCCTTTCTCTGTGTCATGTTATCAGCACTGTAAATAGTTTTAAATTAATGATGACGCTGTCCCCTTCTTTATGGTTTTCCAGTGCAATACAGTTGGAGTCTCGGCTTTCACAGTTGATCTCCCACTAGCCACAAGCCTTACTTCTGYCCTCTGGGAGAAGAGGTGTTGGTGGAATCCATCAAAGGCACCTCTTAATTATAGTCACAGTCTTCAAAACTCAGAGGGAAGCAAACTCGGCGCTGGGATTTCAGCTGGATGACTCCAGCGGCGAGCGCTTTCCTGGGTCCTTGCAGTCAAAGGTTATCTTTCACATAAGCCATGTCAAAGTTTAAACTTAAATATGTTGGGTCATGCTCTTCCCTAGATGGAATTTCACTGCAGAGGGAGGGAGATTTTCTCTAGTGCTGCCGAAACACACAGTGCTGGAAGGGAAGCTTAACAGCTCCCGGGCCCTGAATTGTGACTCCTTTCCCAAGCTAGGGCTGTTGGATGTAATGCGCTCCATTAGCAAAAGCAGTCAGCAGAAATTGCCCAAATTGCAGCCTCTCCAGCAAGATTTTCAGTATTTCTTTGCTTTACAACAGCAGAGTATTTCTCTGCTGGCGACAGATGGAGGTCAGCTGTCTCACAGGGGGAAAAGGATTCTTGCTCATGAGYTGGCRGGGCTCATCGAGAGGGCTTTAAACTAGGTTCGCAGGGGGAAGGGGATAAARCCAGGCTCACGAGAGACGAGCCTAGGGGTGGCATGCCAMTGTTGGGGGCAAAATYGATAGCCCAGCTCAAGTGCATCTACACCAATGCACGCAGCATGGGCGGCAAACAGGAGGAGCTGGAAGCCATTGTGCAGCAGGATAGCTACAACTTAGTTGCCATCACAGAAACATGGTGGGACGACTCTCACAACTGGAGTGCTGCA
>JAYKAV010002977.1:2022353-2167509 GCA_035582835.1 Phoebastria nigripes | reverse complement strand
CAGGGGAGGTTTAGATAGGACATTAGGAAAAAATTCTTTACTGAAAGAGTGGTTAAACATTGGAACAGGCTGCCCAGGGAAGTGGTGGAGTCACCATCCCTGGAAGCATTTAAAAGACATGTAGATGAGGCGCTTAGGGACATGGTTTAGTGGGCATGGTGGTGTTGGGTTGATGGTTGGACTTGATGATCTGAGAGGTCTTTTCCAACCTTAATGATTCTATGATTCTATGATTCTAGTTGGGAATTTTGTCTTTATCATCTTCCCCATAACTTTGAGCGGCTGTGCCAAAGCCAGCCGAGAATGAAGACAGAAATGTAAAAGAAACACTCATGTCTCTTTAGTCACTAAAAGGGTCAGAGTCAGGTCATCTGCAAGATTTGAACAGTTCATCGATGTCCTGAGCTAATGCTGCCACATGCRTTATTCTCCTCCCCTGCATACCCTGCATTTTCTGGAGGAATATGGCTGGATCATTCAAATGGCTTGTGAAGACTGAAAGTGAACTTATACAATCAATTTTGGCCTTTTGTGACATCCCCAGTCACTTCAGTAAGCCCTTGTGGAAAAAGACACATCCGTAGTTCATACATGATGCATACCCCTTGATCCATCTCCATTCAAACCAAGGTCTAGTTTAAACATCTGTGGGAATTGAATAAGACCGACAGACTATTATATATACACCATAGGGGACTCGCTCATAAGTCTCTTGTGGCAAACATGCTACTTATACAGTATCCCATTCAGATAAGTGACCTACTTATTGCTTGCACGTTGTAAGCTATTTTGACGAGAGCAATGTGATCCTTGCTGTTCTGCTTTGAGTAAACTTTAGCCTTTGGGTATAAGAGGAAAATTTGACATCCATGTAATAGAGGACAGCCATATACGGTCAGAGTGGGATTTTCAAAACCATTCATCCCTGGCCTGAAATCAAACATTACTAGGACAACAGTGAGCTCTTTAAAAAAAAATCCTGCCCAAGGTATACTAATACACGAAGTACTTTGTTGTGAAGCACTTGTGGGATTTACGAAGCAACACAGCTGCCAGAAAATGAGAAGCAAAGCTAAGAGCACACAGCCTCACCTCCACCCAAACACCCATCTTACCATTACCAGAGCTGTATCACTCAGAGCRCACACCGTTTCAGTGCACCCTTTTTTAGTTCTACACGCACTCCATTACCACATCATTTTGTCAACCCCATCAATAAGAGTGAAATGATTCTCTTATCAACTGCTCAGTGTTTCCAGAAGGAGACTACATACAGAAGGGTTGTGAAGAATTGTAGTGAGTCTGCAGGCAGAGTTAAGGTGGTAACTCATAGCACACAGCAGCTCAGTGTTTGTACATATGCAGTATCGATGCTATGCATACAGTGAATTGTGAAAAGTAGCTACAGAAAGGAGAAAGCAAGCCCTGGTGCTCACAGGAACATGGTCACTTAATAAATATCTAGGTGGCTTTATTCTCTATCACACTGGTTAGAAATGGGCCAAGGACCTGGGGAAGTACGACAATTATTTGGTACTGCTCAGTTGCAGGTGTACAGGAACATTAAGGAGCAGTCATCTCTATTTCTTACCATTTGAAAGGAAAAAGTCCATTTTCTACTGGAATATCACTAATATGAAAAGATGGTAAATGACAGGACTTCAACTTTTTTGCCAGTTTATGCTGTTGATGAAATAAATCCAACATATTCTCTGTAAGACTTTGCTTAGAAGTGAAGAGATGTGAAATCCACCACAGCATATTCAAAGAAAAACATCCTTTAAAAATGGCACGGAGGGGAAAAAAAGTGAGTGTCCTCCTTGAGATCTTATCTCTTTTCCTTCCAGCTTTACCCTTCCGTCGTTTTATTCAAAGCAAAGTATCATCAAACCCCAGGAAGAGCTATCCTTATCAGCTAGGGCTGTCGTGCGCGGGCCTTGTTCGGTATAAATACACGTGCACCCTGGTTCCCAGTTCAGATGACTCCGTCCAATGGCGAGTAGTATGTGAAAGCCCTTCAAAGCTCTTCAGTGAGCCAAGTGTGACAGTTTACTCAATCTTTTGTAACTCCTCTGACCCTGCCTTGTTCAAAGGAAAGCTTTTTTTTTTTCTTCTTAATTCTCCCCACTCCCTCTTTTAGAGGAAGGAGAGAAAATTTAAGTGCCCTGCTTTGACACTCAGCTTGCTGCTTGCGTGCCGTCAGACCAGCTGCCTCCCCAGATCTCCACTGCATTGTCAGTATGTTCCTCTTGTGCCAAGACAAAATTTATAAATAGATTTGCCCAGTCAGTAAGCCCTTTCTCTTTAGAAAGACAGGGATTCAGGCAAAAAGAGGATTATTGATAACATGCAATATCTTTATTATGGCAGAGGCTGCTACTGCTACTATAGTTAAGGACCTGTCAGCATTTCCATTGTAGGATTTTTTTTCGTGCAAGGATTTAACTTGGCAGTAAAAATTTAAATATACTTGAGGCTGGTCTTTTTCTTGCAAGAATTCAGCAAGAGAGTTAGACACAGGGCTCTCTCCTCTACCCCTTCCTAATTAACAATGAATTCAATGAGTTTTAGAGCTTCTCACGTGAATGTACCTCTCCTGTTTTCTGAACAGTGGGGAGWAACCCCTGATCCAGCATCAAGTAGCATACAGCAGAGAGAAGAGCGCAGGACAAACATACAGGGCCAAATCCTGCTCTTGTTAGTACTGGTGCTTGAATAACGTTTGGCCATTACAGGAATACATAGTTTTGGCTAACATCCCATATTTTCCTCTACCAAAAAAACAGCTGAGGGAGATGCTAAAAAAAGTCCTTTCAAAATCATCTCATTTGGTAGTTAATTTTCCTGGCAATGCGTGCTGGTAGGACAGAGCAATCTGCCAATTGATGAATATATCTTGGGAGCCACCAGCCCCACCTCTTTCCCCTTGTAGTCTGTGCCTCTCTGTTCAGCCTCTGGCAAATCGCTTAATTTCTGTTCTGCCTCAATTTCAGCATTCAGGATGGAAAACAGTAAAACTCATGCAAATGGTTCTGCACACAGAATTCATTCTGCTGTGGCTCAAGCACTTTCTGGCAGGAAATAATCCGGCTCCCTTTGACTTCAGCAGTAATTAGCCTGAGTGCAAAGCCATGGCTTGTTATTGCAGAGTTGCTGGCATCCATAGACTTGTGTAACTTCAAGGAGTCTCAGTAGTCTTGAGGACAGGACTGCTAAAATGCTGCAGTGGAGCATACAGGAGCTTCATCAGAATAAGCCCATCTTTGCTTTCAACCACGCTCACAAACCCATGGAAGTAAGTAGTGATGTGTCCTCTGATAAATTTTCTTCTCCAGGTTTTAAAAAAAAGGGAGAAAGTATTCATGGGTTTCATGGTTTTCCCGTTTTTTGTGGGGAGAAGAAAGATAGGCACATTGAAATACAGCCACTGATTTTCGATAAGATTTGTGAAAAAAGGGTGTTAAATTGAGGGCTGGAGGGATGGATGGAGGAGTGGTAGATTTATTTCCCTCCGCCATGCCTCTCAGTGGGATGCTGCATGTCTTTTTCAGACAACCGACACAGGAGAACATTTTGCTTTCAGGATCTGAATAGCTTTGCTCTCTCAGCCTGAAATCAAACCCTAAATATTAGGAGAACGTGGGCCTTTTTTGGGGTGCTTTAAGCCCAGTGTAAGTTACATAAAGTCCTTCACACACATAGTACAAAATGTTCTTTGGCTTGTCTCTCTTAACATTTGTATTTGTGGCCAACTGAGTAGTATCTTTTGTGCGCTGAATCCTACAAAAGAACACTACTTCTCTGTTTTGTCTGTTGACAAGATCTTCAAACCCTACTGCCCCTCTGACACAAAATTGAAATTTAAAACAGTACATTTCTGTCTACTTTTATTTTTATGATATGAAGATTTAGCTAAGACTTTGACACCATGGAAACTAGACACAGGACACGATCCTGTTCTATCTAAATATATCCCCCAACTTTCAATCACACTTGCCTYTTTTATATTTTATGAAAACTGCTCTTTAGCTTCTTCCATCTATGCAACGTTTTTGGTCAGCAGGATCACCTTGTGCCCATCCCTTAGCTTTCATCACCAGCCATTACCACTTCAAGAGAGAATCACATGCATGAGTGCAGAGGAGGCAATTCAAGAAAGCAGGCCTTTATGAAACTATGATGTAGTGTATAATTAGGGTAATTCTCAAAAAAAATTACATGTTAAATGGAAAGCAACTTTTTACCCTCCTAACCAAGTGCCAAATGCAGCTTTAATTAAGAAAAGCAGATCAGCTTTTTCCTTGTGCTGTAACAAGAATGGGCTGTCCATTTCTTAAGCCGTCAGCTCCACCATAGATCTTTGGTACTTCTTATTACTGTCTTTGGGCATTAGTTTTTATGGCTTGTTATAGCTCGCCATCAAAACACTCATTTACACTTATCTACAGGGTTAGGACATTACCACTACTTTTTTTTAAACCACCAAACTCTCCCTTGGTTATAGTTCACACAAATCCTGCTTGAGTAAAGGAGATAGGAGGGACAAGTCTGAAACGCAACTTGATGAAAACAGATTTCCCATTTCAGTGTGGATTCAGATAGCTGCACTGCTAGAGACAGAAAAGCTATATCTGCCTCTTAAAACCAGCTTCATGGGCTGATGTGGGTTTTCCTAGGACTGTGAAAACAAGGCACAAAATTGAGGCCAGAGTTAAGAAACTTAATATAGTTATCAGGTAGCACAGGTGCAAGTGTGGTGACACGCAGTGCTCAGCACGGAAGATGGGGCTGCCTTTCCTTTCCACTCTACCAGAGGCAGCAAACAGCCCTAGGAAGGCCAAAAAAATTCCCCTCCAGACAAACAAAATTCAGTATTTGTGCCCACTACGGGTTGACTGGCTATTTTTAAACAGCTTGTTTTAAGTGCCAACATGTGTTATTTTGCCTGCACAAGACAACTGAGCTGATAGCTGAACGAAGCAGGCAAGACATTCGGRAGGAGTTGGAACAAATGTCTTAAATTTTTGAACCTGTCTGTTTTGCCGGTGACCCATACAGTGAGTAGCTGTGTCAGCTAATCACTTAGCTGGCCATTGCTGACAGACAAATACCTTGTGGTGACATCTGATGGAGTTGTTGCAAAGCACCAACCTTTCAAGGGCTTGCACGTGTTCAGAGCTGCAGGTTGTGCCTGCGGACGTTGCGTGCGAGAGCGTGGCGGTTGTGCATAGAGGTACAGCGCAGCCGTAACAAGTGCTCAACAACACACATGCAAACTCAGAAGCATTCAGATGAATTCTTTGAAGAGAAGGCGTTTGTGTTTACTTGGGCATTTTWATTTTAATCCAGTGATGATAATTAACTGATTAATAATATCACAGTCATCAAAAGCGATAGCATGTTTTCAAGGAGCATGCAACAATAGCTAGCCGCTTTTATGGCTTTAATTGTAAAAGCAAATAATTACATCCTTTTCAAGGCTTGAAGAGAATTGCTTTCAACTGTAAACAGAAACTACTAAAAAGAAAATTCTCCAACACAATACCCATTTTTAAATGGCCACTTTTCCTAAAAAAAGCTTCTAACAGCTGTGTTTCAGGTGCATATTTAGGGATTAATTACAGATATGGACAGTACCCAGACAATCAGATGAGGCTCTGCTCATCATCAGGGTATCTTTAGCCATGGAGGGATTTGGCCCATGTCATCAGCATCTTTTTTTTTTTTTTTTTAAATCCCTGCAGGGCTCCTTGTGCAAAGCTGACCGCACTGGGAGGAATGCAGATAACCTCCGGAGTGAGACAGTTCCTCTATCATTACTCTACAAACTACTGCAATGGCTGGTTCATTTTTCTTCTTTCCAGTTCCCCTCCCAGCACCTGACAAATCTCACATTCTTCATGTGTAGTGAAATAGGGACTCATTGCAAATTCTGGATGCAAACCATAGAGGAAGGCAAAGCGTGAATGCAGCTCTGTCGTTTGCCGCACAAACTTTTTATATTGATAGAATTTGGTGCCTGTGACTGATCTATCTATAAGCTGCACAAACATAATACAGATAAGTCACCAAGGACCATCAAACAAACCAACCTAATTACCTATACCTTCCGCCTGACATGCTCAGTCAGCAGGGTTTTTATGTCAGCTTTCTTCCACCCTGACTTCTCTGGGGTCTGACCCAATACCCGCAAAGCGGCAACAGAACTACCAGATTCAACTGGACTAGAGTTGGATGGAGCTTTGCAAACAAGTGATACCCCATTCAGTAAACAAAGTTTGGTCTCAAAACACAAGTGCTCTAAAAGCCCATTTTTAGATGCTTACACAGGAACAGGCCTGCCAACCTGTATGTGAGGTATGAAGTGTATGTGGAGTATGGAACTAGACCAAAAGTCCCTTTCACATCAGCCATCTTAAGCACTCAGCACTGAGCATTGTTGCTTTGAATGTTTCCAGCTCCTGAAGCAATTCCAGGCAGACATGCTGACAAAAGAATAATTTTATCAGCATATGGCTGATCACAGCATCCAATTCCACCAGTATGATACAGCCCTGTAGCTCACACTAGCATTTCTGCATACGAGTGGAACAGATGCTGTAGAGATCAATGTAATAACAGTTTAATTAATTTTAGTGTCAAAGTCAAATGCTTCCTTATTTCCAGTTGACACGTCCCTAATTTCATGGTTGGCTCTATAGATTTTGAAAACGGGAGGAGAAATTTGATTCCAGAGTTAAATACTGCAGAAAGGCCTGATGAAATGCAAGAGAAGCACTTCTCCTTTTTTGTAATCTTCGTAATCTTGAAGCCATAATATTGTCCATTGTCCACACTTTGTTATAAGGGTTTTACAGGTACAGTTTCATTTTTACAAAGCAGACCCCTTAATCTCTTACTGTAAGCAATCCTCTTGCATAAATGCGTAGTAGCATCATGGAGCTCCAACCCCAGAACAAGATCCCATTGCAGATGACATACTGGGCCAGGAGTCCAGAGACTTGGCTCCAGTCCTCACTCTGCAAGTGACGTTTTCTGTCAAGAAAAGGTACACCCATTGGACCTCCTGAAAATTGATCTACCGCTAAAAAAAATACCTCGTTGTATTAGAGTGAGATCTCATATCCCACAGCACTGGATAAACAATCTGCATTGTACAGCTCCTACCCCAAAATGCTAATGGTGTTCAGCAGATGAGCTGGAGAGGTGGAGAACAGGGAGGAAACTTATGGCCTTGGACAAGTTATTTTATATTTCAGGTCACCGATAGCACTATCTGCATATTGCGCTAGTGGAAAGGCTGCACGTCCTGCATCTCCCATTAGTGCCCTGCTCTCCAGCTCCAGGGAACAGACAGGGGAAAAACAGCACAGTAAACTCAAATACATTCAACAAGCAAATATTGCACCCTGACTTCTGGTCAAGGGAAGTGAAGTTAAGCAATTTATTAGTAAAACACTTCTAGGAGAGATTGACATAGTTGTGGTCTGGGTAGCATTTGGATTGTCACAACAGCGAGGAGATGCAGAGGGTGGTGAGCGATTGCTTGCTGCACAAAGTGTTATTATGCTGAAGTGTGTTCAGCAAATGTTTATTCCACAGACAGGAACTACTAGTGCCTGTAGTGGTCACTTAGGCCTGAAACCCAAGATTGCAGCGATTTCATCTGAATGCATTTGCCGAGCACTGGGTGACATTCACCAACACAGGCAGCTTCTCAGGTTTCAGCAGGAACTAATCTACCATCCTCCTGCATCTATCACTTCCACTGACCCAAACTAAAGAGCATCATGCACACCCCGCCTGCTCTGACACTCAGTGGGGTATCACCTCACAATTAGGACTCTTCATCCCAATGTATTTCATTAGCAAGAGGAGCCAGTGACCAGGACCCTGCACACGTTGTCAAACAAAGAGTGCCCAGATCACAGCAGGCACCGCCACAGAAACCCCCCACCCCTCCAGGAGCCTCCTCCCATCTTGAAACAAAGACAGGTTGAGGGGAGAAGCGATGGGGACGGGAAAGAGGAAACCCTTAGCAATGCTTAAGCAAACACATTTGGAATGAGGCTTAGGTTACTACACATGTCAAGGGGTTTTTTTTCCCTCCTCCCCCTCATCATCATGTTGGCAAACTGTTGACGACCACAGGCATGGAGGCCTCTCAACAGGGGACCAGCAGAGACCAGAGGCAAAAGGACAGGGGGTTCGTTGTGCGAAGGAGAGCATCTAAAAAGGCACATCCTCTGCGTGCTTTTGTTCAAGGGCTATGCTTGACTAGCAAATCCTGTTGCACTAAGATTGCAGGCTGCAGATATCCTAACAAAAACAAAAGCAGAGTACTGCCTTGTACATCCAAATGATTTCAGGGAAGAGCTGTTAACAGCAGGATGACAAACACCACGGTCCTTGAGCTTATGGGTGCAAATCTGAAACAACTCCTTGCATTAGGATATCACACAGAAAAATCCCACAAATCAAACACAGTAATACCAAGTGCTTGTATAGCAGGTTTTACCTGCAGCTCTTGGAGCAATTACAAAGAGAAACGAAGAAGAAAGGCTCATTACCACCATTTCACAGATAAGGAAACTGTGGCACAGAAAGGAAGTGATTTGTCCTGCAGACCAGTGGAAGAACAGGGCAGTCGAGTCAAGCCTCTTAAGTCCCAGTCCGATGCCCTCTCCCCTGAACTATTGTAGCTGACTCTGACCCTGCAGGAACTTCACATTTGTCATTATGCTTTACACCTTGATCATGAGGCTGGGTGTCTTCAAAGCACTGCCCTCAGCTCCTTGGCCAGGAGAGGAAAAAGCTCCCATGTACCTAATCAAATATAATTGCCATTCCTGGAGAAAAGAGATTCCTTCTCAACTCCTCTGGATGATAATTCACCCTGTGTTCAGGTATAAATGTAATGCTATATGTAAGCCAAGATAAAAGTAACTCCTCTGACCACTTTTAACTCAACATCCCTTATGCAGTAAATTTCATACATAGCTATTGAAATAGTACCAGGAATTGGCTGTAATTTTGTTGTCTATTAATAAAATTTCATACAGCAGTTTTAGAGTATTGTTACTAAAATGTAGGCTCCAGGGAAAGCTTGTTTAACAATAAAAGCCCTTCACCTTTAAACACACAGATAGCAGAGGATTAGTTTAACTATTGAACTGCAACTGGGGACCAGTTTCCAAGAAGGCACTGGCCCAGCACAGATCCTGCATCCTTCGAGGCTCAGGCACAACACTTCTATCCGCTACAGCTGCAGTTATATCACATGGGAACAGAGAAATAGCCAGGACTGGAATATGGGTCAAAATCAGCACTTAAAAGTTAACCTGGAAAACAGTAAATCACCAGTGGAGATTCCAGAGCGTGAGCACAGAGCGCTTGAAAAGAGGGACGCTGCTTAACAAGTCATCTGCAGAGTGTCGCTCCCGCGATAAGCGGTGTGGGTTTAGGATGTACACRTGAATACAATCTCATGAGACAGATGAGAGCATCCTGGTGGGTAGACGGCAGGTTTCTTCCTTGTGTTGCTACCAAAAGGTCGTTACTGTGACCAAGTCAGACAGTTAAATTATCAGACATGAACAGTCAACAAACGGGGCCAGGGAGGAACGGATGTTTTCCCTTGGGTGCCTTGTGTAAACTTGCAGCCTGCTACGCACTAAAGGTGGCCATAGGTGACTTGTAATCCAGGCCAAAAGCAGAAAATCACAGGATTAAAAGTGGGTGGTCAGATCATTCATTTGACTTGTAGGGAAAAAAACCCCATGATATCCGCTCGTAGATGACAAGCGGTTTTGCAGGGAACAAAGAAATCTCTCTCACAGACAAAATTGGTCTGCCAGGAACTGAGCCCATCTAGCTCCCCACCTCCCCACCACCCTCCCCATATCTTCCCCTCTAAAAGGATCTTTTCTGGGATTCAGGGAATGCGTGTTTATAAAATAGTTCCATTCAATTAGGGCACAGAGTACAGCAGCTTTATATCAGAGGCAACCCAGAGCGAGAGCTCTGTGGAAGTGCAGGTACACGGTAATGATGACAACCCTGCACTGGTTGTAGTGTCATCACCTCTTATTCTTAATCAAAAGGCTTCCAATCCCTTCTCGACGTGTGCACTCGGAAATGAAGGGACTGCTGGAGAATCATTTGAATGTGGCAGCCCTAGATAATGATGAAACGAATAAAAGGCTCACTTTTTTGTTTAGGTTTGAGGAAGAATTCAGGATTTCTCTCGTGAAAAGGCAGCAGTTTAATAGCTGCGAAGCAGAAGGGCTTCTCGTTATCTGCAGAGGCTGCTGTCGGCACAGCACTAATGGCCACGGCACGGGCTTCCCCAGAACGCTCCCCACGCCGCGGYGCCCTGAGGAAGATGTGCGCTGGCGGGGTGAAAGGAGGCTGCTTCAAGAGACTCAGTGCGGGACTGGGAAACGGTGCTGGGCTCGAGCGCATGGGCTTTCTTTTGTGGAAAAGGCAGAGGGCAGTTTTTCTCGGCTGTGCTGGGTGATACAAGCCACACAAACCCACAGGTGGCCAAGCATTGGTGCCTCTGCCCCCAGCTTCTTTATCCCCTGCTGGGGCAGCAGCTGCATAAGCAAACGTGATGCTGCATGCAGTGGAAAGACCGTGTAAATGAACTATGGGGCAGGAATCACTTCCATGGCATAAGGGCCTTGGGCAGGCACATAACATCACCGAGCCTGGAAACAGCCCATTGATAAGCTGTATCTTCCCATACGCTGCCCTGCAATGTTGATTTTGATACTGGATTTGGGTGAAAAGAATGGAAAGCCACTGAGCACTCTGCTTCTCCCTGTAGCTTATACATACCTCTCAACACAAGCTTATTAATATCTCCTGCCATATGTTTTTGCAGTGTCTTTTGTATACTCCAGGAACCAGCCAGTGTAACTCATAGGACCTTTCGTCTGAGGGAGGTCAAGAGCTGTGCTACTGGATACCTGCTGGTTCCATTCAGGGAATACCAATGCCACACCAGGCAAGGGCAATAGTAAAGGCTTTTTGTTTGGTTGGTTGATTTAAAAGGGCATTATTTCAGAAAAGGAAGTTGAGTAACAGAGGCTTTTTCAGTGACTTACGAACCCATGGAAATAATTTTTGCTTCTATTTCATTATTGGCCTCTTTGTCCAAAAGTAAAGTTTTCACCAAAAAAATTCCTGACATTTGCAAAATTGCAACTATCTTTAGCATTTTGCCCAGCCCTTCTCAGGCATTCACATTTATCTATACCAGAGCAAAACACGCAAAAAAAAATTCAAAACAACTTCTGTTTAATGCTAAAGTTACTCTATTCACTGCAGTAATATTTGCCCCAAATGCAAAGCTAGCAAGGTCAATAGTTTCACTTCTTGTGCTTCAGCTACATTAATATAACAGTTTGCCATTCCTCTCTATTACTATATACGTTCAAAGCTTCATAAGCTATCATGAACAGCCTGATCTCTGACACACAAGACATGTTAACAACCGCTTTTTCCATTCAGAAAGCCAGCAAGAAAAAGAAGTCAGACCTTTCAATGTATGTTAAGTAACAAATATAAGATCTCCATGATGTCCTGCATGATGAAACACCTTACAGCAGGTTAGAAAAGGAAGTATGTGGAATCAATACATTTCTTCTCACAGTTACATAGCTGCATACATCACCACTTTTAACTTCACTGTCTTCAATGCAGCCCACTGTGTCCACAAGTAATATCATAGGGACAAGGCTATAGAAAAGCCAAGGACATTATAAATGAACAATGTGGTTATTCAGCGCATACATCTAGGGTTAGGGCAGAGTGACCAGTGATATAAAAAACCCAGAACACTGGTGAGATTTCACTGCATAACAATCCCTGTTAGTATGAACACCTAATAAGAAAAAAGCAGATGATAAAATGAGCTTACAGAGGGCATGCAATAAACATAGTCAAGCAGAAATACAGAACAGATATGTACAAGGTTTCAGGTTTTTTTTCCCCCCATTCACAGAACCATGGTGAAGCAGGTTGTCCCCCTGCAGCCCATGAAGGACCACATTGGAGCAGATACCCACACCATAGCAGGTGGATGTGCCCTGAAGGAAGCTGCAGCTCATGAAGAGCCCACATAGGAGCAGGTTTTTCAGCGGGAACTGTGGCCCATGGGGGACCCACGCTGGAGCAGTCCGATCCTGAAGGACTGACTGCACCCCATGGAAAGGACCCATGCTGGAGCAATTCTTGAAGAACTGCAGCCCATCGGAAAGGACCCACATTGGAGCAGTTTCTGAAGGAATGTATCCTGTGGGAGGGACCCCATGCTGGAGCAGGTGAAAAGCGCAAGGAAGGAGCAGCAGAGACAAAGTGTTATCAACTGACTACAAGCCCCCATCCCCCCTGTGCCACTCATGGTGGGGGAAGGAGGTAGAAGAGTCAGGAACAAAGGAGTGAGGTTGAGCCTGGGAAGAAGGGGTGGGGAAGGTGTTTTTGTTTCTCACTATCCTACTCTATTTTTTAATTGGCAATAAATTAAATTAATTTTCCCCCAAAATTAATTCTGTTTTGCTAGTGATGCTAATTGGTAATTGATCTCCCTGTCTTTATCTCAGCCCATGAGCTTTTACATCTCATTTTCTCCCCCTGCCCTGTTGAGGAGGAAGAGCGAGAGAGCAGCTTGGTGGGCATCAGGCAGACAGCCAAGGTTATCCCACCAGAACAGCATTGTCTCCTACCTGATAAAGAGCAAAACAAAGCTCCACAGCTCTCTAGAAATCAGGGTTCACTCCAGAAATGTGCCTCAGACCAAGAGAAGTAAAACCATTGTCAAAAAAAGAAGAACAGATTAGAATTCAAATAGCAACTACTTTTTTTTACTGCAAACCAAGTGAATTAAATCATCCCATACAATAACTCTTACCTAAGTTCTTTTTTTATCTAAAATTACCCCTACGTGCTCACTTCTGACAAAAATACCTTCCATCTCTTTTCCTCCTTTTATAGCCTCTCCAGCATCCTGATAGGCAGAAAGTTACSTCACCTGTCAGTTAACAAGCCCACGACCCTCTTTTTCTATTGGTCTGCTTCTTCCTCAGTCATTTTCAATGGAGCAATTAAAAGGCTCAACGAGCTCAAGGCGTTCTCCACCTGATTTGCAGGTAGCGTGGTGAAATACATAGCAAGGAGTCAGCAGATGAATGTACACGTGAACTTCAATCAGCACAAATCCCTGAGAAAACATTTTTATCTTGGATTGTAATAACTGTTTTGGGTTGAGCTGAGACTGTTTCCTAATCATTTTAAGCTTTAACAGTCATACAAGTGTCCATATAGACTTCTGCATGAGTTTTATGAAACCAACCTATGATCTCATAATAAATGTCTTACAAAGTAGTGGAGGATCAGCCCTGATTACAGACATAGGAAAGATTTAGCAAATACAAGACACAAGAAAATAGTCTAAATTTTTACTGTGCTTTAGTTATTATATGGTCAGCTGAAGAAAAGCTGAGTTGAGAAAGGCCATTTTAACCTTACCTGAGCAAAGGAAAAGTATCTTTTCCTATTGCAAACACATTAATGCCAATAAGGTTAGATAACACAAGAGAAGACCCAGCATCTACACTTCTCTAAAGCGTGATGAAATCCTTCTCTCACAAAGTTGCTGTGTGGATGTATACTTTTATCAGGGTAAATAAGCACCTTAGTTAACTATAAATTAACTGTAGATAGTTAAGCACCCTGCTTAGCTGTAATCCCCTATTTGTATTAATATATTGCTCCAATTAAATGTGCCATTTTGGGTGCTAATGAGTAAACTGCCGTGTATTTTACTTAGACTGAATAAACACCTTGTAATTAGTACTAACCCACCTCATTGCCACACTGTGGTCTCCTACAGATGCCAGTAGCTATCACTGGTTGATAAAGGCAGGGGCATGTTTTGGCCACAAAACAGCAGCTTTACAGCACAGTCCTTATATTCACTTTTGAGAAAGCCTGTTGTCATCACCAGCCTCTCACGCAAAGGATGCTCCATGGAKGCTCTGTTGGAGCCCGTTGGGACCCCGGGGGAATGGAGCAATAGAAAAAATAAGTCTTTCTGAGGAAGCCTAAAACTGACCGACAAATGATGTTTCTGAGGTATTGAAACTACAAACTTGGGAGGAGTTCAGTGAATTGTGCAAGCTTAAAAATATCAGTGTGTCAAAATACCAGATTTACGTAATGCCATGTTCTGCTTCAGAACATTACCTGTCTTCTCTAGAGACAAAATATTTCAAGGCAAAATACTTAGTGATTTAGAAACCACAAACCAAGGCAATCTGCAGGAACACAGAGTGGCAGTGCCCTCTCCAGCGGTCCCCGTGTGGGCAGCGCTCCCCGGACAGCTGCAGAACCGAACGGTGCCAGCTCCTCACAGGTGCTTCCCACAAGGTGTTAATCCTAAAGCTCAGTGACAGCATTTAAGTATCACGGCTCATCACCACAGCAAAGCAGCAGCTGGTCTGGTTATAAAATAGATGTATTTTAAGTGCAGTGTCCTACTTCGTTCTGTCCTGGGAAGAGATTAGGGGTGGACCTGTAGCCAGACATTGCTCCCGCCTCACGGCATCCTTTCTCTAGGAACCATTCTTGGTTTTCCATTATTTCTTTATGAGTGTAGTAAAAATGCTCTGGAAAGGGTCTTATGTTTTGCAACCTGAATAGGCACAGCTGACACAAAAAGGTGAGTTTCAGAGTACTTTACAACAGCGATAGAAAATACATTGCACTTCTGTTTGGTTCGGTTTAGATGATGCCTGCTGTGTTCACGGATACAGGAAAAAAACAGAGGGGAACGGGGTGGAAATAAAAATCTATTCCAAGTATTATGTACCTGGGATCAGCTTGCTTACAACCGGCATAAATTTGGTCCAGAGAATCAAACCACAACGTGTCAACATAAATTAAACAGGCCCTCTTCAGTGATGGAGCATCCATAACCATGTCACAATAAAATCATTGATGATGGACTGAAAACAAGGTAATTTTGTCACCTTCATTTTCTATCTGTTCAAGTGGGAAACAGCAATGCTGCAGCACTGGGAGATGGCACCTGCGGGGCTGTGGCGTAGCGGCTGAGCCTGAGGAAACCCCAGCTGCCCCGTATGGGCTGGGAAATCCAAGGCTTGAAGTGTTTTCCAAAGAGGCTGAAGGAATGACAAAATATGCCGCCTTCTTGTCAGCAGAAGGTGCTTAGCTGTGCTCTGAGGCCCAAAGTGGAATAGAGTGAGCAAAGGTATACAGCCTGATTTTTATTTTTTTAAAAATATACTTTAATGGCATAATTAAATACAGGCAGGGCTGCCACTGATTTTTTTCCTTTATGGTGAATTCCTTGCCCCCCAGTTTCAGACAGTTACCAGTTATTAGCCCAGGAAGGCATATTTCTCTGGAAACTCCCCAGGAAACGCTGCTGTGAGCTGTCGCAATTTCTATATAGCTCACCCGGCCGGACACATTGCACGAGGGAGGCCACAGCACAGGGCTGCAGGAGCGGGATGCCCTTGTGCAGAAGGAGCCGTACACCAGCGCCCGAGCTCCTCGCCTGCCACGCACCCGCTGCTGCCCGCTGTCTCATGCCAACRCAAGAGAAACTTCAGCCAGTGAAAGGTTTTGAGCATCGTTAGCAAAGACAATTAGCAGTTTTAGGTGTGAATGGATTTGCTGAAGTAGAATGGGAAGAAGAACAGCTCCGCATTCCCGGGATGTGTCAGTGAAGCTTTTTTTTAAGAGCAAGGGAGTGGTGCTGGGAGGCAGCAAGGGAGAAATCCAAGACAAACTGAACACAGCTGCTTAATTTGATGGCAATCACACGCTTGGCCCACCTCAGGCTCCTCTGGTTAGGACTCTGGGACTCAGAAGAAGTGGGTCTAGCCTCTAGTTCCACTAGAGAGGTTCCAAATGAGCTTGAGAAAAGCACTTACTCTCAGCATTTCCTAACTGTAAGAATTGCAGATCAAATTGTATGTACCTTTTGCTTCCAACCTTCTGCCTCATCTGTTTAGGTTGTAAACTCTTTTAGGCGGCAAGCGCACAGGGGCCACAGTCTCAGCAAGGGGACCTCGCCGCTGCTGGAATACAGATAGCCTCGGAAAGATTATTCTATGACTGTCTGAATTGCTTTTCCTGCCGTTTTGGTTGCAAAGTGCTAGCGACGTGCATTAGAAGATTTTCAGGCTATTGTGTTTTTATTTTGGACTCAGACCTAGATCTTATCACGTGAAAATGCCACAGCTAATGCATAGTAGGATGTGATATCCTGCATTTTGCACCTCTGTATCATTAGCTGGAGGAAAGAGGGAAAAGGGGAAAGGAAAAAAAATCCACCTTTGTGTAACTAAAAACCTCTCAGTGGGATTTGTTTAGTGTGAAAGAATGATTAGTAATTTTTAGTGATTAGCAATTTTCTCCCTCAGGTGGCTTTTCTGCATTCCCGTAGAGCTCACGTACACAAGAGCCCTGCCAAATGGGAAGAAAAAGCTGAGACAGAAAAAACGATGCAGCAGTGAAAACTCTAGCAGGCATTTAAAACAGATATATTTTACTATTTTTAAACAACAGGTCTAATCAACAGTAGGAATATAATAGTTTTTTCTAAATCACTCTGTGTTTGTGCAAAATTCCTCCTAAATACCTCCAGATCTCACACTGGTGACATAATCAACCTAGGAAGTACAAATATATCTAACTATATAGATATATAGTTATCTATAGATATATATCTAGATATAGATATAGATAATAGATATGGATACAGGGAAGAGGGGAAAGCACATCTAGGTATCTATATAGGTATATAGATATAAATAGATATAGGTATATAGATATCTAGATGTGCTTACCCCTCTTCCCTGTATAGTTTAGAACTGAGCAGAGATGAGAGAGACCTCTTGGTTATGCCATTTTTTTCCCCCCTGTGACACGCTGAGGAAATTGTACTCTGGTGTCTAGTAGGACTGGTTTTCTCTGCCCCATTGTGCAACAAAAAAGTGATTATTTTTAATGTGGGTTAGAAAGAAGYATTTTTTTCCTTCTCCCTTTTCTAGTTGATTCTGCTGCAGGAGGGATTCTGCTTTATTTTATGAGTGAGGAACATGGGGCCAGATTCACACAGGGGTAACTCTTACTGAAGATGGTGGAGTTGCACCAGGGATGGATTTGACCCATGATCTGTTATTTTTTGCCTTAACTGCAGCTCGCCTGCAAAACCTCAGTCATTACATCTGGTTAGACTAGAGACTTGACAACCTGTGTGGCCTCAGCATTTCCTTTTATGAATCATCCCCTGCCTCATATAAAGAAATCCAAGACAAACTGAACACGGCTGCTTAGTTTGATGGCAATCACACACTTGGCCCACCGCAGGGCTGTGTGTCTAACCCTTTCCAGGAGCTGGGAAAATATTCTCAGCTTAAAACATCCCATTTAATGCTGCTTTTAGAACATGAACAAGAATCTCCACTGCATTTACTGTGGGGAAAGGTGCYGGAATGAAACCATTGGAGACTGAAGTCCTACACGTACAGAAGTGGTGCCACCTCCTCCTCATTGCCTCATTAATGTCCTACCCTGGTAGCCTGCCCCAAGGAACAAGAGGGCAAATTAGGGTCTACAGCCAGTCAGCCTTAAACCAGTAAAGCCAGCAGCAGTGGCAGTGGTGGGTTTTCACATGGCTGTTTCACGTGAAAATTGCCTGAGATCTGCTAACATTTTGGAGAYGCCACTGAATGGCCCCTGGCTCGGAGCCAGCTCCCAATGCTCCCAGATGTTTTCTCATGGAAAGGCACAACCTCCTCCAGGACTGGATGTGAACTGGTGATGGAGATAAAAAGCTTATTTCATAGCACTCCTGGAAAATCTGAATGGGCAGCTGGGAGGGAAGCTGAGGAAACGTGGCATCTCTCATAGTTCCTCCAGGCTCTCCTTTTAAATTTGTTGAAGTCCTCAAGCCTCACACTACCCGATGCCCTAAGCTGAATCACCCTGAGAAATAGCTTATAATATAAACAAATCCTATGCACACAGAGAAGCAGATTTAAACAGGGAGCTTCAGAAACACACTGGGTGTTTTTGGTTTTGTTTTTGCTTTGCTGTTTTGCTTTTGGGTCAGAGGAAACGATTAGCTCCTCAAATTTCCCCAGTACTCAGGAATGTGACTACTTAGCGGATGAGGCCACCTTGAAGGACGGGGTGCAGACAGCTTGTAAGCTTTGTGTTTCGCTTTTCTTGTGTGCTGATCATTTAAATGGATAAAAGATGGCCTCCCTTACTACAGCACTAGCTGCTGCGTTTTTAATATTCAGGCAGAGGATACACACTTACATCCTTTCCCTCCACCCCTTCTTCTTAAAGCTGATATATTGTGTCAGCTTTGCCTTCCCACCGTATCATGGACCATGTTACTGGAGCTGGAGTCAACAGTTGTCCTCCATGGACCACATGCATAGAGCTGGTTAGAAAAGGCTTATTTTCCCTCAGAATATCAGATCAGAACTACTGGAGACAGCCAATGGATGCTGAAAACAGCAAATCAACAAAGTGGGAGAGTTTAACCTTTTAAAGCAAGGACATGCTTAAAAGCAAGCCAAGTGAAGATTTTCTAACTTTTCTTTGCAACTCAGAATATGTTGTCTAGAAATATTGTTTTATAAATAAAAAAGACCATTCCAGACAATACTTTTGTTAACTCTGAAGCCTGATTTCACATTAAAAGAGAACAGGAATGGGAAGTTTCCAAACCAGCTGGTATGTTTGTGCATGCACACACACACACACAGTGTTGTGTTTCATGACCAGTCCATTTCCTCAGCTCCCTGCTTGCCCTGGATCTTCATTTGCCCAGACAGCCTGAGGGATGGATGTTAATGTGATTATATTTTTATATCCTTTCCTGGCTGCCGTGGTCTCCTCCCACCATTTGGCGTATGTGTTCATAAACGGGTCCAAACAGGGCTTAGGAGCACTCGTGTGTGCTGCTATTGCAGAGGGAAGGGAATTTTGTACGCAGGCAACAGCACACTCAGCTTGAGGCAGGCTGCCTGGCAAAACCCCTCTTTATGCAGTACCTGCGTCCCCGGGGGACCTGGCAACCCACCCTGGGCTCGGCGTGGTGCCATTAGAGCACATGGATACGGGGGCATGTGCAGCCAGGAGGCCAAGCAAGAGCATCCAACGGGTTTGCTGATAGCAGGGATGGATCAAGGCTGGGAATGTTAAGATGTTTGGGCTGTCATTACACACCGTTACAGGGATATGCCAGCCCTCCTCAGACTTCAGACTAGATGTTCTTGGCTGAAGAAATTATGATTTCCTGTAGAACAAGAGTTACTTCCTTTTATTATTGTTAAAAATAAAGCCCAGGCTTTACTACGAGTGTTTCCGTAAAGAAGCAAAAGAGGATTCCACAGAACAGGTGAATTTCTATTTGTTTAATGTTAGAGTTAGCGGATATTTACAGGGGAGGAGGCCTTTCTTGATGAGAGCAGCATTTTCCAGGTGCTACTTCTATTTCTTCCTTCCGTTGTTCCCAGGAGTGGGATCCTTGATCCATTCAGGCTTTTTTGCTCACTGTTTTTTGCACTTGGAACTCACGTGGGAAGATTCTGACCTCACACGCTGCTTTTATGTCTCATAGTATCACTGAACTCAACAGGATTCCTCCCCATGTACACTTTAATGAGCAAAGGAATTAGTATCACCTTCTCTTTGAGAAGGGAAAAATGAAAAGCGTCTGATTTAGTAATGATTTGACTGTCTAAGAGAGGGTAGCTAAGAAAAGAGCTCTGAGATCCCAAGAATAAAAGCACTGTGGAAAGTCAGTGTAGAACTTACATTAATGGAGGAGTAAACTGAGGCACAGAGTAATCAGCGATGTGACTAAGTCCGTGCCAGCCGATGCCCACGGTGAGGACCAGTAGAAGATGGTGCCTTCCACTGAGTTATCAGTGGGAACTGGTCCAAGAAGACCAGTACAAAAAAGAAAAATGAAATAGTTTGAAGGAAGACTGCACCAAACAGAGCAAATACAGTTATGCCAGTGTTTGTTTTGGAAACAGGGTGTATACTCAGGTGAGAAAGTGTCCCGACTTGCAGCGTATTTTAGCTTGCCTGTATACAGAGCTCCCTGGACTTTTCACGATAATCACTTTCACCCTTTTGGAGAAGAATGACAGACCATCCATTTGATACATGACAAAAATGAAGAAAGAGGCCAAACACAAACTTAGCAGAACAACCTGCCATAAAAATCAATCAGTATTTTCCTTTTATTTGGAAGGTAATTAAGTGGTAGAGTTCAGGTTTTGTGAACTATGAAAATTAGATATTTATCATTTTGACTACAATTCTAACATTCCTTCATACATTCTTCAAAATGCTCTGGCTTATTGCTTTGACGAGATCCATGTCAATGTAAGACCTGGGTCTAAATGTTCAGTCTGAGAGTGCTCCCACAGCCAGCACGCTGGAGGCCAAAGATACGGGGCCTGCAGGTCAGGCAAGTCATATCCCTTTTAATCTTTCTCTTCCTCACCACCTCACACAGTCTCCCTCTTCTTCATGACTGGTCTCTATGTTAAGAAGAAGCTGATAATATCCTGCAGGCCAACTATTGAGCTTTCAGACAGGCACTTTCACATTTTCCTGCCTGCTGCCTCTCGGACAGGGAAGAGCCACCTCTGGAACCATGCTTTTGCTCTCCTTCAGGTTCTTTTTCAATGTGCCTCCAAGATCTYGATGGCTTGTGCTCCTGCCCCTTTYCGTGTCCTGTGTTATCTCCTGYCAAATCCCTGAAGAGGAAGCATACCAGGGCTTGGTTTTGCAGAGCACAGTAGGACCATGACTGAAGCCTCCATGCTCTACCACTGCACAGATACATTTTCCAATTAGATCCAGCATGCTGGGAAGAATTTTCCATAGGAAACATGCAGGCCCCCATTCTGATCTCAGCCTCTGACACAAGTCGTGAMTGAAACCAGTGAAATCATGGGTTTGCCTTGTCAGGGCCATGTAAGCGATGACAGAGCCCTTGGCAGGGCTTGCTTTAATTATAGGCAGAGTAGTTGACCGAGACAGCAAACCCACAGACTTCAGCAAGAGAAACCAGTCCAGGGGTACATGGTAGACATGCACATGGTAGACATGGATAAGAGACAACAGATATAAACTGGAAGAAGAGTGGTTCTGACTAGATATAAAGAAAAACTATATCACCATGAAGACAGGCAAGCTTTGGAACCCAGAGAGGTTGTGCAGTCTCTCTCCATCCTCTGAGGTTTGCGCTGAACAGCCTGCCCTGGTCTCAGATGACCCTGCTTTGAGCAGGAGGTTGGACTGGAAACCTCTCCAAATCCTTTCCCACCTGAATTATCTTATGATCCCATCATCTAGCAGCAGCCAAGGGACCATATCTGCCTGCACTGGGTGATAACAACAGAGAACCATCCTGCCCAAACGTATGAGGCAGGACGAGCACTCTGCTCCCACTGACAGGGTCCTCGCTGGTCTCCCCTGCCCCTCGGTGCTGTGCCCTTGCTGCCCCGTCAAGAGGAGCTGTAGGGGAAGCAGCTACATTAAGGTGTGASGAAAGGAGTAGGGATATTAGAGGAATTTTCAGAAAAAAACAAATGCAATTGTAACTATAGAGTTGAGATGTCCAACCCTGCTCCCAGGATCTGCGCACAAACTGCAGTGATGGCCTTACAGGAGGAGGAAGACAGGGGGTTAGTGAGAGGGGATCACAAAACCTCCACTTTCCCACCCACCCTGTACAAAGTCAGCTGAATGCCCGTATTTGTTTTGTTTAGAAGCCAAGTTACCCGAGTTCTCACATTTGTTGCTTGAATTCTACTTTCTTTTTCCCCAAAGAGTTTCTAAGAGCCTGAAGAACTGTTCTCCACATAATTCTTGACTCAATTCTGTTTATATTAATTTCTTCCTCCAGTGCTTTAGTTCAAATTCAGCTTGACTCCAAGGGATCCTGACAGCAAGTTAGTTAGAAAGCAGAAACCTAATCCTTCAGGATATCCAGTCTCAGTTTAGTTTTCAGGAGCATATCCTTCCTTCTGGAGCATTTTACCCTTGATTGTGGTTATCACACCCTGAATTTCCAACCTGTTACTTCCAACTGAGAGGCTCTTCAAGCCTTATCATATCTCCTGCTCTCTCTAGGCAGCTTTTCTCATAGGTACCTACCACCACATCCCCAAAGTCATCATCCCATCATCTCATCAGGATGAGAGATTTTCCCATGGGGCTTATACTCTTTCTCCAGCATTCAGATGCTCTCTGCCAAATCTCTCACCCGAAATACTTTGTGGTTTTTTTTTTTTACTTTTACTGCTCAGGAGCCTCAGCTGATCACACGGCAAAGGCACCTACTGACATTCTCTTGTTTTCTGTGCCTGGAGAGCGGCAGCTGATGGTGCAGGAGATGATGTGGAACCCAGTACACCTTTACACACCCAGCAAATAAGTATTTCACCTTGTGCTGCTTTAACCTTTCACTATTCAGGCACTGAGCTGGAGAATCGGTTCTCCCCTTTTGTATCCACTGATGTGACTGGATCCGTGCCCGTGCACATGACTTACATATTCCAGCTCAGTGCTGGCCACCGCATTATGCATCTTTAGTTCTGCAGCAATTTGGAAATAATCCCATTTCTCAGTGCAGGGCTCCTTCCAATTTGAAATAATATTTTTCTAGGACAAAATGGAAAAAACCACACGGCCAAACTTCTTTCCCAGTTTGGGAAAATCGGTGCCGTTTATCCACTAGGTGACACTGTTTACCTACAGATCTTGTTCAATTTGTGCGAAACCCCACAAATTTTTCAAAATATTTTGCTCTTAAAGAAAAAGGAGACTGGTTGCAGGGGAGAAGGAAAATGGGCTGTCAGTGAGGTACAATTAAGGGCAAACCTACAGTTACGAGACTTTATGGCCTGGTTTCAAACTATTTACTAAAATGAATTTTAAAAGCTGCTTTTTATCAGCCCCATTTCAATGCCTTAGGAAATTGTTTTATTTAAAGAAAGAAAAAAMAGAAAGGCAGGCACTCACCATCAGCACAAATCTCAGCCTGGCTCAGATTTTGTCTTGGAGAAGAGTGTGAAGAGAATTGCATGGTAACAGAGCCAGGGAGGAAGGAGAAAACAGAAGAATTTCTGCAATCTTACCTGAGGAGAGCTTGGTGGAAAACTGTTTTCCAGTGTTGCAAAGATTTCAGAATTTCACATTTTCTCCCCAGTCTTAAATAGGACCAGAAATGGCAGTCTCAATATCTGAAAACTGGTAGTCTGAAAAACAAAAACTGGTTAGATGCTGCTTGGATCTTAATGAAACATTTTGGCATTATTTCATGCTTAAATATTATTTTTTCCTTAATATATTTTTCCTATAGAATCATGTGTTTCTATTTGAAAAAGAATATCTTTCATTATAGAATGCTGACCAAGTCAAAATGTTTTAAACTGAAAATGAGATATGCCAAAACCAAGAGCTTCCCACAAGATGTATCAGTTTTTAATTAATATTTTTGAATTAGAAAAATGCTTAATTGGAAAATTCCTATACAAATCTGCTGCTGCACACTGCTTAGCAAGGGCTCGATGCAGAAATGATGCGGATGGCGATGATATTAGGGCAGTCTGTGCTATACTTAGCTGTGATCTGGAACTCACACTTGCAAGGAAACTGGACGAATCTGTTTGAATTAGGCATGCATTTTGGGAAAACTTTGGAGAAGTCCATCTTCTTTCTTCTCATTTGTGCTACTGACAGGCCAAAAGAAACACCTCTCMTCTGAAGCCCTTAAGTCAGTCTTTCAGAAATACTAACGACCTGCAAGTGTCAAGGGAAGTATATGGGAGCGCTGGGTGTCCAGGATCTCTAGGAACAGGCTGGGCACCTCCAGAAAGCAGGGAGGATTGCATGGGAACATTCCAACCCAATCCTCTCCCACTGTGAGTCAGCCTTTTTTTTTGGTAACCACAGCCCATAAGAAGCTTATGGCCCAGTTCGTGTTTAAACATGGCCAKGGTTTTCAGAGATCACCTTTAATCCAAGTAGAAACCAATTGTCTAGCCACATTCAAACATGRGATTTGGCTATGGCTCCAAGCACTCTCACAAAATACAGTTTTGAGGAACATTTCTGTATGATACTGTTCACACTTGTAGAGGAAGATCTTTTCCCTATCATTTGGGCGATTGGGCATTTCCCTCCTTGGTTCTGAAATAAACGACTAGCTAAATTAAAGTTGAGAGTTTATTTTCTGAAGCCCTCTTCCTCATCTGCCCTCATCAGATCCTCCACCCCCCAAACCCTAAGGTGCCCAGCCTTGGCTAACGTTAATGAAGCAGAGCATCAAGTCTCTGAGATGCAAACCCACCTTCCCACACTACTTCCAACATACTCTAGTTCCTATTACAGCCAGAAGACTGTCCACATACCCCAACTGAAGCAAGGTCCTCCTCATGCTTCCTGCTGAGCATTGGGCTCTCTCTTCATTTCTAATTGCTCATACCGTAGCTCAGGAGTTTTCTAGGCGTTTGCAGTTATCTGGAGATATATTAGGTTGAGTCCCACCCATCATTGCTGGAAACATTTTGTTGATCAGCAGCAATGATGGAGCAAGATGCAAGCCTTGCTTCAAAGCTCTTGTGATCAGAGCGCAGAAGATAGGAGGGCAACAGAGGTACAGGGATGCTCTGAGGATTTCTGCCCCTGAGCTGGGAGCCTGCGTCAGAGCCGAGGTGCATGTGGACCTCCTGCCGACCAGGCACAGCCACACTACCGCTGCTGTTTGTGCGATCCGCCACATGGCCCGTGTTTCAGACACTGCCTTTTTTGAAATCCACACAGCATAATTGATAATTGTGCGAAAAGCCTTGGGGGTTGGACAAGATAATAGCAGTTTTACAAGAGCCTAGAAGACACTGAAAACTTTTATGGTGTTTTTGATGTAAAATTATTATTTTTCCCTGCTGTTCAATGCACACAGTAGCTGCTGGAACAGTTTCAATGGTTAGGTGGATGACATGTTATTTTTACATTTTTGAAGTATTTTTTGGGCCCAGCTCCCACACATATTACAGGGAGAGAAAGAGGAACAGGGGCTGTGTTAAGAACCAGCAAAGCCCCTAATTTGTCTTACAGTGTGGACAGAACCAAATTTTGTTTAGACTGTAGCCCCAAACTGAACTACAGCTCTACTCTCTGCAAGCTTTTGACTGTGTCACTCTTCCAAAATTGTTTCTACCGTATAGGGAAATGCCCAGGGGAAGGCATTGAGGTTAAGGGCCTTGGTTCAAGAAGATGTGGAGCAAATCAGCGCAGCAGGAKCTTCTCCTACTAATGTTCCTCAGTCTTAAATCAGAACACATCATGGATTTCAGCCCCGGTTGGGGCTCTCCTTACTCATGAGTGCTACAGACAGAAAATATTTCAAACAATGTGACAGCTTTGTGAGGCAAAGCAGAAAAAAAAAGGAAAAAAGGAACTAGTTCTCCAGAGAGCTGAGTCTAACAAACTCATTGCATTGGTGACACCATCCAGATTTGAGACTGCACCTCCAAAGGCAAAGGGCAGGAGCTAGTTTGTTTAATTTCGAATATTTGCATATCTCTTTCTCTCGCTGCATTGATATCAGATCTGCAACAATCTATTAAAGCTTTCATTTGAATAGCCATTATATGCCTGAGAATGGAGACTGGGCTCCTTGGGGGCGCTTAGGAATAAACAAATCATTTGTGGCACATGTGTTGTTCAAGCTTCAAGCAAGGTAAATGGAAAATACAGATTATGGTGCCTCAAGTCCTCTCCATTTTCCCCTCTTGTCAAACATTCCCAGGTTCTTCAAAAGGAGAATCTAGCCATATTATTAGCAATAAAATGGCTTATAGCTGAAATTTTGAAAAGATTTAACAATGTTCTTTGCAGGAATTGTGTTTCTCATTACATAAATCTCCAGGCTCTCAGGCAAACCACCACAACAGCGAGCCATTATGTCCTGCTGTGGCGGTGTCTCCACTTTAAAAAGGTAAAGATTCAGGGCTTTTTGACTTTCTTGTTTTCCATTCTTATTCCTTTTAAAGAAAAAAAAAACACCACAAACCCACAACAAACCCAACAATATATTCACCACAGAAAAGATCCCTGCAGATTCATCTGCACTGGGGCAGATTCAGTCCCCATTTACACCAGTGACCCATGAACAGCCAGGGATGGGCTGGAGAGAGGATATGGATGGACGGATGGGGGAACATGGAGGTCCTGGACTACCATCGGGAATGGGTGCAGGCTCCCTCCCTACCCTGTTCCTCCCCACCCCGACGGYGCTGGGAGGGAGACGGGGGCAGATGCAGGCTCCAAAAAAACCAACACACTGTCCAATGGCAAAGCGAGGAGCAACCTCCCTGCCCTCCACTGTGCCTCCTGCACCTGCCCTTCAGAGCAACATAAAAGCTGAAATTGCCACTTAGCTTAAGCCAGAATGTTTCTGTCAATGCTCGTGGCCTTTCCCAGCCTGCCACCCGAGAAGGATGTGTCCCGCAGGCTTTATCCCTGCTTCTGATGTCTGCTGCATTTCTACACAGGGACTGCTGAACCTGAGACGTGCCTGGCCAAATGGAAGGTGGGGATCCTTGGTCATCTGCAAATGTGGCTTGGAAAGCAAATACTAGGAGTAAAATAAAATAAGATAAAGTGAAATCCCATCAATCAGATGCTGGAGCTGATGCAACTAAATTTTTAAATCTTCTGTTGAAATATATGCTGTCAATTGCCAGGCAAATTTCTCAGGTTGATATGGCAACTGGAAACACTGGAAATCAAAAAGCTGAGCAAACGTTCTTATAGGAGAAAAATAGTCTCACTCCTGATCAGCAGGGATTTCCATGCTCCGTTCCTCAGCCTGCCTTCTTTTAAATTCACAGCCTACAGGAACAGCAGTGTCATGAGATGACGCTGATTTTCTTTCCATCATCAGAAGCTGTTTCTTGGAGGCTGCAGTAACACCTTTGGGCTTTTGTGGGATGGATCTACAGTCATAGCGTAGCTCTTAGCCTCTCTTCAGCAGTGGCACCCACCTGCTAGCATGGCCCGATGCCCCTACCAAAGTAATAATATTACTCTTTCATTTAACACTGTCAATATGTGGAGGGTAGGGTGGGAAAAGAGACAGAGCTCCTGGTTATCTCTATTATGACTGTATCACTTATATCACTTCTAGTCTCGGCAGAAAGCTAGTAAGATCCCAAGAGTCCTGATCCCTCCTGAACACGTCCTGTAGCGTGGCTCAGTGGGAATGGGTCAGCAGCCCACACGAAAGGAACGGCTCAAACTGTGCAGGAGAGCCGCCAGCTGGCAGGTTGGCTGGGAACAAAGGAATTAATGACCCATAGGTGTCCAAAGAGCAGCTACAGGAAGAACATAAACAGTATTTGCTTAGTTTATGCACTGCCTCTCCTCCATGCCCAGCCAATTTAGTATGAAACAGGAGAGGGAAATGGTCATTAAGCACCCAAGGCTGCCACTTGGGAAGAAGAACTAAACAGGACATTCACATTCGTATGCCAGCTTCTCACTCCAAAAAGATTTAGAGGGGAGAATTAGGATGAGAGAAAAGAAGGAATAGGTTGAAGGCAGCATTTCTGCAGAACTTGAATGCTGAACTTGCAGCTCTAACAGCTGGAACAAAAATAAGGGACTTCAAGAGAGAAATAGATGAGACRACTAGGAAGTTATCCACCTCTTAAGATAGACCAGGACTATACTAGTCTAGTGTCTGACTAACAAATTTTTTCATTTCTAACCTCTTGCTTTCAATCTCAATTGCTTAATAAATAATCTCTCATTTACCAATGAAGGTATAATTGACCAATAAAGGTAAAAGTGACCTGTTCTGGATATGCTAAGAGAAGTGGTGGGCGCAGCTGCCAGAGATGCTGGGCAAAGGAAGACGGTGCTTGCCATAAAATGCTACAGTCTGTGACGGGGACTTTACTACCTTGTGCTAAACTTTGGGGCAGGCAGAAGGAGGCACCTGCCTTGCAAGGTGCAGTTAGCAGTGTCCTCTACAGCTCTGGACAAAGCTGGAAGACTCTCATGTATACTCTGATCGCCATGGGGTTTGACTGGAGCACACAGTCCCACGCAGCCTAGGACGCAGGGATGGGAGGAGGCTGGAGGTGCTTGGGGCAGTTTTAAGCTTGGAATCTCTCTGCCAAACCTCAGAGCGCCCCATGCTGCTTCCCATCACAGCCTCCCTGCTCATTAATTAGTGTCCTAGGACAGGGGGCTGCCCACTGTGACCGTGCCAGTGAGGAYGCTGAACATCTGGCAGGAGCCTGCTTTCTAGGAGGACACCTACTCAAGTGGATGAACCCTCCTTCCCCCTTGGTGCTCTCCTTTCGCAAATGCTGAAAGCGTTTGATAATCATGACAAAGCCTCTCAGATCCAACTGACCATATCTTCTCAAGCCAGAGTCCCAAAAATCAGAGTCAATTAATATTTATCCTCTGAAGGGGACAAGAAAACATTAAAAAACCCACCTCAGAAAACCAGGGGGGGCAATCAGCTCTTATTTTATATTTATTTTATCTTTTCTTTAAACAAAGGGTTGCTATTCTTTTCTCTCGCCACAACGAAGTTAATAGATTTATTCATCAAGTTTTCCAAATTTAGACATCAAACTGATGTTTTTCTCCCACTGCTAATTTTATTCTTAGCAGCACTTACATAAAGGCAAGTATTGCAATATGACAAAAATACAAACCTCCTCTGACCTGGAATGTACCAGCAGGTAAAGTACAGGGGAAAGTACAGGCAACTTCTCAACTAGGCTCTCCAAAACAGCAAGTCTTATAATAGAACTTAGCTTTTTTTAATGCTGTTTTCTCTCAAGATCTACATCTGACATATCCGCCTTTGTAGTCTGGCCCTGGACTACTAGGTTGTGCCCTCGCATTAACACAGCGGCTCTGGATGATGCTGTGTTTTGCAGGAAGGCCAGGGTTCCTGGCCTCAGTTCAGCAAGCAGCATCTCGTGTGCGTACGGGGTACACGCTTGTTCACAGAGGCCATGTCCATGCTCTCAGTTTGTTAGGTGTCAGCCTCTTCCTAAATCCTGATTTTCCTCCCAAMCTGTTTCTCTGCAAGCACAGTCATGCTCAGACTTCGACTGAGATCCCAAGCACATACCTTAAGTTTGTGTTCTTGCATCTGGCCCAGTTTGGATGATTTGGGCCCAGGCAAAGCAAAAGAGGCTCCAGCCCTGCACAATCCTCCAGCTCCTCCTGAGTACAGCGGGTGATCTGCACTCRGAGCCAGTGGCCAGCAATGCACTGGAGGGCAAGCACACAGTGGAGGAGCCGTGCCTCCGACAGCTCTTCTTCTTGCAGAGTGGGCAACCTGCAAGAAACACTCACTATGGGGTCTCTGCTTTTTCCCACCTTTCCCATTTCCCAAACTGATGCTGTTTAATGTTGGTGAAAAGGATGCTGCCTGCCTTAGCCACCTGTGGGCTGCCTGCTAAAGAGCCAAAAATATACCCGTACATATGGCCCAGAGAAAGAGCCACAGGGCCAACTTCAGGATCCAGTGTAGAAAGACACTGAGCAAGAGCCAAGACCAGACCTAGCTTTAAACCCTGCTGAGCACACAAGACACTCTCACATGTAATTATCACTAGAAGAGGGCAATTCGGGGTGCTGTCATCAGCGACGGTGAACCCTCTCCGCACTGTTCATTTCTATGACAGCACCCATTACTGCGCACCCCATCCTGTGGCATCCTGCGTCTTTGCCTGGCAAAACAAAACCCAGCCCCCAGTAAAAGCTGCAGGTTTCCACCAGCTTTTGCAACGCCTCAGTCCCACACATTCCCATTGGCCCCGGTCGTGCCTCATTAGTTTGGCTTAATCAAGTGACGAGCATCGCTCAAGGCTGGGGAACTGCTGTAGTCAATGCGGTCTATTCTCCGCTGGATAGACACATGTCACACCCATTAGCGTCAATGGGAGTTACAAATGCACAGCAGAGAAAGGCCCCAATGTGTCTAACACACATTAGGAAGGAACAGAGAGGCCAGTTCAGCCCTGGGGTAAGAGCCTGCAGCTTGGTCATGCCTTGCAGCGGAGCCGAAATTCAACTCAGCTTCAATCCAGCCCAATGGGATAATCACCAAAAACAAACAAACAAAAAAAACCAACAAAAAACCAGTATCGCCTGGTAGGTGGCTGAGTCCCATGTAAAAACCCCAAACAAGCAGGCTGAGGGCCGTGGCGTGGGCAGCAGACAGGTGTCCAAACACCAGCACGCGCCCACGCTGAACGGTATTGGGGCTGCAGACTTTCAGCAATGCAGCGTCAGGAAAATTTCCACTTCTGCGGTAGTTCTGTGGATAAAAAGCCCCCAGCCTCTAGGGTTGTCAAAGTGATATTTCTCAACAGATGTAAAAAAAAAAAAAACCAAACCCCAAAAAAAGAAAGAAAAGAAAGGGGGACAGGATGGAGGCCCTGAGGACAGCTTAGAGTACGGCCAAAACAAGCAGGCTGCATGTCAACAGCAAGTGCAAGAGAGGGGCCGCTGCGTCCTCGGTGCGCGTGTTCAGGCCCCATCCTTAGCTGACAAAACAGGGATTCTTCATTGAAATCAGCCTGCCCCTGCCAGAGATCTGGCCTCGTATGAGTTACGTCTGAGCCAAAATAGTCGACTGGATCTTTGAGTTTCCCAGTTTTGGGGAGGCTTTTTACTTTCCTTTTTCTTCTTTCTTTTTCCATTCAAGTTGCTACTCATTCTCTTTGAGATTTAAAATAAAATATAAACAGATATTTTGAAAAGGCATTTCTTTAAATATTATCCCAACTTGGGAGTTCTCATCTATGTTCACACTGTGAGAAGAGTGAACCTGGCGAGTGTCATGGCACATATGTCAGTGGTGTGCATATCAGAAATGTCAGGTAGTTACACCAAATGGTTTTTAAACATTTGCTTTTCAATTTGTGCTTAAATGAATGCAACCCCATAAATATTATCATTGGAYGCTTGGGTCATACTTCTCCCTCATGACACTGTTTCACATGTTGGTGTATTACCTAGACATGGGGCATGGTCCTCCCTGCATCTGCACCTTTCCCATGGAAATTTCCCCTAGAACTTTGGTGATGTTGGGCTTGACTTACCTTTTGTGAAACAAAAATCTAGTCCAAAATATGTAGCTTTATATCAGACTATAGGTATTGCACTGGTAATCCTAGAGTTAATAGCCATAATATATATCCCAACAAACTGTCTTTAGCTTTCTCCATAAGCTAATTCCCTCTAATCCTGTTATCAGTACAGGTAGTTGGACAAACAGTATGATAATAAAGCAGTATTTATAATACATGTCCTTCAGTCCTAGATTAACCATGAGATTTCCCAAGCACCTAGGGATTTGATTTACCTACTGTGTGCAAATCACCAGTAAAAAGAAAGTATCCAGGAAAAGATATTTGCTCCCACACTGTATTGTTTACTATCTGCTTTCTCCTTGATGTGTATGTGTCTGATCTACGCATTTTATTTATTCTAGCCCTTGATGATAGTTTCATGCAGGCTCTAAAGATCTGGGACATTATCAACACACTGAAGGAGTTTTCTATGAGCATCAGACATGCTCCTTCGTGTCTCCTACGTGCTGCCCCTTTCACCACAATCAAGAATTTAAAAAGCCAAAAGAAGAAAAAATGAAGAAGCTCTTTTCCCCATGACTGCTACAGGTGCTTACTTAGTTCTGGATAAATACAGCCCCCTTCCCCCCCCAAACCACCACCATTTTTTTTTTAATTCCTCTCAACGTGTCGTAGCTTTATATGAGGCTAATGGAGCAAGGCAATGCTCAAACGTCAAATTAAACTGCACAGCTCTGTAATCACTCAGACTGACATGGCATAAAAGGATAATTAGTAGTTCATTACATGGAACATTGTTTGTTCAGCTAAATTGATTTCTCTCAGCTGCCCATGTTTTCTGTTTACTTAGTGAGTGCTCCACTGCACATTCTTATTTGTGAACTAGGAAATCCCTTCCTCTGAACTTTTTTTTCTTCTAATCAGCACTGAGTTTTTAAATATAGTTTGCTGGAGGTAGATGAACCTCCAAAATTACAGACAGGTGCGTGGCAACAATGGCCTGCGTGGAGTGATACGCCGTGCAAAACAAGCTGTGGTTAAGGAGACCTGCCCAAGTATCCCAAAAAGGGCCATGTGCGCCCATCTGCTTTGTACATAGAAATTCCTAGCCTGGTTGTTTGCTTTTCAACTTACAGTGAACTTGCCTTTCTCTCATAGTGGAAAGAAAAAAAAAAGAAAAAAAAAGTGGGGCTATAATCCCTCAGTGCTGGGAGTGGAAATTCTGCAACAAAGTCTTCTTTAAAGCCTCCCTTTTGCTCACTGGGACCCAGAGAAAAGAGGAGATTGTTGTTTTAAACATGCTTTTCTTTCCGCTTGCAATTAGGGCTGAGGCACAACTACCCAACTTCAAATGTTTCTAAACTAGCTGCCTCATGAAACCTCTCGACTCAACTGAATTTCAAAATCCTGACAGTAGTTACAAGTAAATGTGTTGGAGTTATCAACTCCCACGCTCCTAGTGTCAGTCTCAATACATTTCTATTTTGCTTAAAGCCCTAACTTCTGGAGTAATTTTGATTACATTTTAAAAAGGGTTCTTGTTTAGGTAGAAAATGTGATCCCTAATGAGTCAGAACATGGGAAAAAAACAGACAAATTACTTATTTTTTGAAGCCTATTTGAAAACTTTTGCTTCAGTGCTGCCTACAGCATCCCAGCTGCCACCAAAAGACACCCACCGCACCCCTTTCCCGTGGGCCTTGCAGATACTACATTTTCGGTGCTGGCGTGTTTGAGTTGGAAGCCACCATTGTTTTAACCTGATTTCTGAAAGAAGTTTACACTGTTTCTCACAGTGACCCTGTAAGAAAAGTGGTGCTCACTTTCTCTAAATTTCAGTGACATTTAAGGGCAGGCTCCTACCTTTGATGGCAATATCAAACTAAAATATTCCCACGCCCTGCTGCTCGTTCCGGCCTCTGCCCCCTCCTTGGATGTATTGCCACAACACCGTGAAGTGGATCGCAGAGCTGATGCAGCCGAAAAAAAATTTTCCATTTGTGCCAGTTATTTTCTGGGAAGATCAGATGCCGCAGCCAGCTCACAACATGGCCCCACGGATGGCTGTTTCACCAGTCGGGAAGGGGACAGGAGGGAGCAGCCAGGACGAGCCGGTGGGTGGGAACTGCTTGGGCTCACGGCATCATGAGAAAACGAACTTGGAGCTGTGGGTAGATCAACCCCTCGCAACACTTCCACCCCGGCTTTACTCATCGCCTCCGTGGAGCCTAAGGCGGTGCCAGGATCCGCAGCACATCCTAGCCAGTCACGTGAAAAAGCAAAGCAATTTTAGTGCCATGTAAATCTCTCCAGATTTTTTTCCCTTTTCCTGTCTCCTCTCAGTCACATGGCAGGGACCCCTTTCATTATGTCCACAGCAACGAATCATTTTCCTTTAATCACTGTCTTTTTCTACCCATTGATAGCTGCCCTCAGCATCCTTTGATTTATCCCCATCACCTAAACACAGATCACCTTTAAATTTACATTTTTCCCCACTGTGACCAAACCATTTCCAACCACGTGTTGTGAAGATATCAGGGTCTCCCCCCTTTGGGAATCCCTAAGCAGCTCTGGAGGCCATTTTGGTGACAGCACACCCAGTCCTTCAGCAGCAAAACCGGGCATGCTTGCACGTCTAACAACTCAGGGCAATAGGAAACCCCCATCTCCTTTGGACACATACATTCCCCTGAGCAACTATTTCTTTGCTCACTCGGTTAGGGCAGGTTTGCAATTAGTCTCCCAACAAACCAGTCTGCACAGGGCCACACCACTGGCATGCACATGCTCGGGCCTGCCTGGACCCACGGGAGGGGAGCACCACGCTTGCTCCAGCCCCCCGGCGAGCTCCCTCCCCRCGTGCGCAAGTCTGGAGAGCCATGGGATGGAGACATGTTTTCTCCTGGCTAGGGCTGGGCAAGCATTAACCRTTTTGGCTGCTGAACCAAAACCTGCTTAGAAAGGGGCAGAACAAAACCAGTGTATTCCTCCTTTCTTGAAAAAATGGGGAAAAAAAGAAAAAAAAAAAAGGGTAAAAGACACTTGTGCTTTACGTAGAGGGATACGATCAGTTTGGCTCCTTCTGCCCTGAAATGAAATAAAAATAGAATTCTGTTTGAGTAGTTGTAAGAAAAACAAAGGATGAAGGATAAGCCTTGAAATACCTTGTCAATGGTCTCTTCCTTCAATTACCAGCTCAGTGACAGAGCCCGCACCAAAGGCAACAGCAATTTCACTCCAATTCCTTCCTCTGCTGAAACTATTTGAAAAAATGACTTAAAAATTTGATTTCCACCTGTGATTACCTTCAGTGTGATGGAAACCTCATTTTTTGAATGAGGAATCTATTTACTAAAAGAAAATAGGTCCAGAGTGCATCCTGACCGCAAATACGAGTATCAGCGATAACACTCCCTGTGAGTGAGAGTGACACCGCTCAGGGACCACTTCCAGGGGCACCTCCTCAGCAGCCACCTAATTCCTGTAAAGGAAATGGAGGCTTTTCTGCAGTCAGGCATTGCCCTTTCAAGACATTGTATAATATTTGTGTTATTGCCTTCTCCAGTAGCACTGAGAGGCATTTTACTATAGGGCTGATTTCTCTGATGTTATTTTTGTTTTGGGACCTGCTCTGCCCCCACCCAGAGCGGAGCCAGAAGCTGCTTACCCACACTATCACAACTTGAACTAATTCACCTTGCTCCCTACCATGGCTTGCTACTTTCTGCCACACTAATGAAGCTTCTCGCCTGGATCTGGCTTGCAGAGCGTGGGTGAATCACTGCCGCGGCCGAGCTGCAGCCTTCCCAAGATGATTTTGCCACTCCCCAGCTATGGGTACAGCTCTGCAGCAGATCCTTCCAATGGAAACTCTGGCAAATCACTGTCTCCTCCACCTGTACTAGTGTTTTCTTGATTCTCTCGTTCACTCATGCCACTGCAGGGCTCCCCTCTGCTACTGGCTGCTTGTCAGAAATGTGGATTTGGAAAATGGACAGGTTCTGTTTCTGCTGCGGACCAACGTGAGCTTGCACAGCTAAAATGCCCAGCAAAGCGCTTGATCTTTAAAGAGGTTTCAGTCATTCCCTTTTTTTTTTTTTTTTTTTATATGGAAAACTCCTGCAGCATGTAGCCGTTATTACACTATCTGTCCCTGGACAATTTGTTCACAGCAAACTAATTGCCTGCAAATCATTTGTTTGATCCAAGACACATCTTTAAAGGGAGTTTCCACAGACTGTTCCTGGCATTTAATACAAAGTTACCAGTCATAATGACATCCATACCAATCATTAGCTCATCTGCTATCTCAGCTATCCAGACTCTTTTTTTGCTCCAAGGGTCCAAATTTCCAAGTATTTGGACAATTGCATCTTCCTCCATAACSGTCTCCATTTGAGGGCAATTAGGTCATTTGGGTTTGGACACCTCATTGCATAGACTTCTGAATGTGTCTGGTCTAGTAACAGCTCTGCTGGAGCCAGCATCCATCGTCCCCACGCATTTCCCAGATCCTACTGCCCTTTCAGCAACCAAACTTCTCCTATGGTTGTTTAACCACCCAAAACAGAACAAGCAGTTCTGCAAGCTAACGAAGCTAATGAAGCCTGGTTTCCTACACCTCTCATCATTGCCTTTGGTGTCTGAGGATGAAGTTCCAGTAGAAGTATTTGACGTAATTGGTCATTTATATGTGGGGTTTTTTTCTCTCCTATATTGATTTTCTACAGTTCGGGCCCCTGCCTCAAGACTAATTGGGAACCTCTTGAAACCTGTAGGAACTTACTGATCTTTAAGACTTTTATGTTCTTGTCAAGTTCAGATGAAATCAGCAAATGAGTTCAAAAGTCATTAGCAGGGGGGACACAGACAGATGTGGACAGCACACCTTTGTAAGCCTTTGGTCCCACAGGAAAACAGACAAGCAGAGACCGTGGTGCTGAGCACGGCAACTCCCACTGTGCCACCTCACCCTGGCAGAAACCCTGCACCAGACTGGGAGAGGGATGCTCGTAGACAGTCCTTCCTGACCCACCTCTAACAGTCCTTTGTATGGCATCTTTCACAGTGCTGGTGTGCAAGTGAACTACTCCCACTAGGTATTGCACTATTGCAAACTGCTTTCATTTGACTAAATTAACTTATACTTTTCACATTTGTTTTAAAATATCTGAAAGCAGACTAGAATCCCCTTTCCCTTCTCACATACTTGACACAGGTTCACTTGCTGTGTTCTTGGTAGTCATCTTCCACAGTGGCTGATTCCTCTAAACTCTTGTACTGGAGATTGAATGATGTTGAGTAAGAAGCTGTTTGTTGGTTTTGCCTTTCTTTTAAGCTACTGGATAATTTTTGCACCCCAAAGATTAACGTTACCCTTCCCAAATGATTCCAGACCATTAAACAGACATATATTTTAAAAAACACGTTCAAAACATTAGTATGTACCGAGTAGACTGGAGCAAGCTTATAAGGATAATTCAGTGCTATCACAAAAACATCGACTGATCCATAACATTTTGCTTGCAGACAGATGACGAGAGGAAAGCAAAAGTTCAAACGCTGGTGAGAAGCTGCCTTGACATCAGCAGAGCCAAGGACCAGAAGACTTACAAGGTGGAGTAAACCCACTCTAAGCTGTTCCAACAATAAACAGTTAATTTTGAACTGGTACCTTTGAAGCTCTTCAGTCTTAGCTGAAGAGATCTATAAACCACACGTAAAGCTCACTAGTGCGTAGGTATTAAACACCACCAACCACAAAAAGACCCCTCTCTACATGGTATCCAGCTCCCTCCCTCCTCTTGGAGTATTCTGCAGAGAACAGCAATGCTGCAATGAATAATTTTCTCATGGTGATGAATACATAATTAGATAATAAATGCATCTCTGAATCTTTGAGAGTAGAGTTGCCATCCACTCTGTATAATGAAGGGTGGAGAGGAGCTAATTCACCTGTCACTGACTACTTTCTCACTTACTTAAGTTTGTTTAAAAAAAAAAAAAAAAAAAGCAGCCAGAAATCCAGCAATCTCTTAGGCCAATGTCCATGCCACTTGCTCCTGTGAAAGGACTGCCCATCCTGAGACCCACAAGCAAGCGCCTCTTTCCCACCCCTCATCCAACTTACTGCTTACTGACCTGAGAGAATATAACTTCTGCCATTGCACCATAACTAATGAAGTGTTAAAGTGACTGCTAGCACTTGTGCGTCTGCTGTGGAGGCTGCACAGGGAGAGAAAACAAGTTCTGCGGCAGAGCCAAACCCACAACCGCCAAAAGCCTTCTAGGACCGGGTGGTGGAAACTCGAATCAGACACTGAGGCTTGTTGGTTCTCCTGGTTTTAGACCCTGATCATACAAAAACTCTCATGTGCGTAAAGTCATGAATACAAATGGTGTCTCTGAAGCCAAAGGAGCTTTTCACGTGAATAGATTTTAAAAGAAAATGCAAGGATTTACAGGATTAGGGCCTGAAGTTCTTGGCTTTATGTCTTTCAATGGAGTTGTACAGTGCCAGTTACACTCAAGAAACGCTATCATTTTAAGAGACCGAATGTTGTCAAATGCCAAGAATTTCGCTGGAGATGAGATTTGGGGTCTTCTTACTTAGCCAACCTGATGAAACAGGATTAAGCTCCAAATGAGCCAGACTGCAAATTGAGGCTATAAAGGTCAGTGATCCTTATTTTCTGKCTGGCAAAAATAGGTGTTCGCTCCTCTGACTTTAGCTTCTGACCATGGTAATTTTTAACCATTATCGATATTTTGGTCCAGACCCAATATATAAAAAATGTTCGTTCCTATATTCAGTTTATAGAACAAGACTTTCACCCCTGATTTTAGAAATAGCTTTCTAGGAGAGCAGCACTGGCTAATTGCTTCTCAGTGTACTGTGTTTCGCCATATACTAATTCAAGGTTACATCTCTGGAAACTTGGATAATAAGATATCAAAAATGCCCCAACAGACACAAAAATCAACAACGGATTGAATAAATACACCTTATTTCCCCCCACCAACAGGACCAGTTTGGAAATACTAGGAGGAATAACTCTTTGAGCTCCCAACCTGATTTCACAGTGTCACCTGTAGATCTTTTCCTCATGAATTACCAACATGCTACCAGTCAAGGGATTTTGCATCCAGCCCAGGTACATGATTCAGTAAACTGCAGCGCGGTCATCCCCAAAGCTTTCTCATTTCTTGCTACGTGAAAGTGATTGCAACCATTTCATCAGTAATTAATCTGTTCATTCAGGTTTGGATTAATAAAATTAAAAACCAGWAAAATTTAAGCAGAAAGAAAAGGCCAGTATAAATCAACGCGCACTTGCAGAATTGCTTATTTTGGTCAGGGATGGAAAGATTAATGTCCTCTCCCTTTCTTACACTGTAATAGAAGTGGGTTTTTTGGGCCTCCAATTTCTGGCAAGCAGATCCGAGGCAGTGGGGAGAGAAGGGCATGTGAGAGTGTAGAAGGCACACAGGGTGCAGACTCCAGGAGTTAGGAAATGGGAGTTACGGAGCAAGATGGCCTATTTTTTATACACTTTAATGTGAGGCCTGTTTTTTTTAAACCTCTCAGCAGGAACAGCAAAGTTTTCCAAGTCATCACCTAGCAACAAAACCCAGAAAAACATTTGCAAAGCAGTTTTGCATCGCTGCCACCCCTGGAAGAACTAACTTGTTGAAGGCTGAATTTGCTATGGAGAGGGATTGAATGCTCTGTTCTTATTCAGAGTGCCGAGACGTGCAGTCCTCTCTCACTGAGAACAGAAATTCATTAATGCACATACACACACATTAAGTGTGGCTTTGGAGGTGTTCTCAGACAGAGTTTTTGGACCACAGGGGTGTGGTTTCAACTGAAAACCGTGTGAAAACAAATTAAAACTATTTCTTCTTTTACAGTATATCATTCTGCATTACAGATTGTGTTTCCATGCACTTTCTGCATGGTGGATAACAGGATCAATATTTAATCTCAAAATCTATTCTTAAGAGCATTTCATTTCAAATAAAAATAATTTTGATGAAAAAAAAACCAAACCTTTTTCGCAGAGCAGATCACCTTTGCTAGATCTGTTTGAAGTCACAGTGAACAGCCTGGCTTAATACACCATATATTTTCATGAAATTAAATCATTTTCATCAGTACATTTACAAAAAAAGAGATTTGCTGAAAGATCATCTTTTTCTTGTAAGATTCCTCCTCCTCCCTTCTCACTAAACACAAGCAGTTTTCATGACCACTGAGGTCTTTAACTGTCATGACCGATGGGAGCAAGACCCTACAGAATCTGCTACAAAGGGTCTGCCCACACAGTGCAAACCCGTGCTTTCTTAGACATCCCCCAGTTTGCTCAGAGCACCACCAACAGCCATTTCCTCTCAGCATGCAGAGACACCAGTTCAGAGCCCAGAAACAATATGACCATGTCAGTGCAGCATTATGTTGTGTGAATGAGCCCAGGCTCTTGGTAAGGCTAATCAGTCCAGTTGCATCACTGTGCTGACTTGTGCTTCTGGTTTTCATTAGCACCACCTCTAAAGTTTCTGTACCATGTTGCACTGCACAGTGTAAGCAAATAATGAATTTATTTTTCAATATTTAGTGGGCAGAAAGGCTATAGATATTATTGGGCCAGGAAAAAAAAATCCAGCTAATAGTGAAGTTACTTAGTGATAATATTACTTATATTCATTTACACATTCATCTTCCCTTACTGCTGTAGTAGTTGGAATACTGCTAATGGGCCAGCTCCGTGGCTAATATGTACAAGGAATGCAGAGCTGAGCAGAATAGTCACATTAAATTCAGTATGGCATTTAACCTCAAAATCTTCCCAGTCCAAGTTGTGGGTACACTTTTCAGAGGCAGTTGTCATCCATAATCCTTTAGACCAGGGTCTGTAGAAAGAAGAAGAATTTACTGGAGGATATGGATTTAATCCCACATTGGTTATATGTAATCACTACGCAGCTTTGCATACGGTCTTCTTGCAGTGTTGGTTACAGCCTGTATTGCTGTGGGAGTTTTGCACAGCTTCCAAATATTTCCTGGGATATTTTTGGCTATTACCGCTTTGCTCTTTTTCCTAGCTTTCACCAGATGATAGTGAAAAACATTTGGAACTCCACGGGGCTTGCAGTGAGCAAAAACTCAACTCATGAGCGTTCCCATTTTATCAGGAAATGTTTGCAAAGGTAGAACCTTTTCTTTCTTTTCTTTGCAGCTAAATAAATGGTTAAACACTGAGCTCTTAAAATCTTCCCAAAGCGTTCCTAGGCCTTGGGGAACATTAATGTAATCACAGGTTTGTGACCCACCCAGTAGGGGTTAAGTACTCCTACGCAGTTCGTTCAGAGGACTTGCTGCTCCTTTGCTCCCAGCTTTATGCACTGAAGTCACTGGGGGTATCACACACGCAAAGCTGGTGTAAGAGAGTGAAGAATCAGGCCCTTCATCCCTCTGTCGTTCAGCAGATCCTGCTTTGTCAACTGTGGTTCCTTGCACAGCCAATGCCTGAACTTGCAAGCATAAGAGGGAGGACTGACCCTTTGAGTCCTCATTTCTCTCATTTGATCTCAGCAAACCTTTCATCCTGCCACTGCTTCCTCTTGTGTTGTGTCTCATCTTTTTAACGTCTCTCTGTAACCTCGACTTAGTCATCATTCACAAGGCTAGCGAGGGCAAATGCAATCTATGGAGGGGTTGCTTTCCCCTCCCGAATGATCTTCAGCATTACCCCTCTCTGTTCCTCTTGCTCTGATTTCTTACATTCATTTTTCTTCCAAACTGTCACCAGGTGGACAGTGGTTGTTAGGCTGAGATGAGAAGATGGGTCTCTCTCAAAATCGACATTTCTGTGGAACATATACTTCTGTATTCATGGACTGCAAATTTGTGGCTGAATGAGTTACACTATAGATAGTCTCTCACCATTACCAGGTTGTAGAGAAGACAACAAACATACAACAAACATTGCACATACACCTGCAATTTCTGTGCTGTCTACCCGATACCAACTTAAGATCACAGGTCAGCATTTTAATAATGCAGTACACATAAGTACTGAATATGTGGCCTTCAGACATAGATATATCTGCAGCGGGATGCTACACTCAGATGAGCACATTTTGGAGAGGCCAAAGTTGTCTAGCAATTACAATAAGGGCCTGAAGTCAAGATGCTTGGCTGCTACTACTTTTCTTTAATCTCTTCTTGCAAAACAGGGGTAATATTTTTTCCTGTGATATTCTTTAGACTACTATGCAGTTTTAGTGACTTTTGTAAAAGACGCTGAGATCTTCAGGAAGATGATAACAAAGCAGAATTTGATGAGCAGGGTGCCATGGTGGAGACAACTGTACATTCCAGGCAAAATTCATATCCTCAGTCTCTATCCAAATCACAATGGAAAACCCTTACACTTGTTTCATCAAGTGCATGTGAGCTGCTACTCTGTGCAAGCTACTGCCCAGGTCAGCTGCAGCTCTAGGCCCGTTTGCCTGGGTTAGTCTCTATGTATTGCTTCATATTAATAACTTCTCCTCTTCTTGTATATTAATATATTCAGAATGACATTTGACATAGTTTCCAGCTGCTTCATACCAAAGCAGAACAACAAGCAGCAGCATTTTAGGGCCATATTAACAGTTTATTATAATAAATATGCTATCTTGGAGCCCTCATTAATGTCAATATTGGAGCTGTACATACTGCAAGTAGATGCATAATCAGTGATATAAAGCTTGTATACAGCAGATGGAAACAAGATGAGGTAAAATAAAAGCTGTAAGCTAAAATATGTAGTCAACTACTCAGTGAAGCAAACAGAATTCCTGAAATATCTGCGGTCTAAAGAGCTGAATATAAGCCTTTTAAGAAAAGCTTATTAGGAACACACAAACTCTAGGTCACACATATGATCATTGCTAGCCCAAGACAGAGAAGTGATAAAGAGATATGTAGAAAAAGGCAGGAACTGTCTGCAGCTACTTCTGTTCTGTGTGTGGAGCACAGGAGGAAGATGCCACCTTCTTAATAGGATGCTGGCATTAGACTGGAAATAAGGACAGGACACGGTACCTACCAAAAATAGACATTTTTGCAACAAGAGTTGTACGCAACACACTGAAGTGTACAGCAGGAACTAGTTGAGAAGTGGTATGTTAAACTTAGTCTAACATTAGAAAACAGTGGGGACAAAGAGACAAGCAACCCACTGAGATATTCTTCCATCAGTGCCGTGACACTGAACTTCTGGAGCCAGCTTTGCCAAGGTCTTCTCTTAGATGAAGTCTCTGGGATCCAGTAGGCTTGGCTGAGAAATGGGCATTACGTTGAGCCTCCTTCTTCCACTCTTTTTGTTGGAACTTGTTTACAAAACTCACTAATAATTAGCATCTCTGGAACATTAGTCTCGCCAGGAAGTTTAGTTCAAATTGGCTAATAGCTTCAATTGTTACTGGAGAGGAATGAGCAATGTCCAGATCTGACTAAATACAATTTCCTTAGGAAACCAGACTTCAAATTATAGGCAGCATTCTACAGAGGCTAGCTCAAGAGCGATCCCAGAAAAATAATGGAACAGTTTGTTCGGCATTTTAATAACGGATAATTAGTGCCAAGGACATAATTCATACCAGTGTATGTATTAGTGTATTTTTGACACAGGTTAGGAATTAGCAAACCTGTCTGGGAGATATTTTTGGGGGTGGAAGGGGAAGGTAGAAGGATTATGGGGCAAGCTCATGAAGACAGTTTGTTAACATAGGGTTCTTGAACTTTTCTACCGTAAGTGAAATTTTGAGTTAAAACTTCTGTTAAAAGGAATCACATAGTATATACTTTCTATATCTTGAAACCGTCTTTGTGACGAGTGCAATTTTTAAGGGAGAAATACCAATTAGCAGGACACCTTTAGAGAGATGCATGGGAAAAAATGAGAAAGTATTCCCCTATGGTCTGGCAGTATTTAAAGATTTTTACCAACAACCTGGGTGATGATATGCAATTCTTGCTGATAAAGTTTCAGCAGACATCACCAAGATTGGTTACTATTACAGAGTGAGACGAATCTCCTGGTCAAATGCTTGTGATTCAGTTTGGCTGCATTTAATACAGCCAAATGCAAGGTGATACATCTGGGAACCCGGAGGGCAGATTACAGCTATAAGATGGAAGATTCTGTCTTGGAAAAAAGTGACCCTGAGCGAGACTGAAAAAGTCAGTGGAGATAACAGCTTCAACACGAGCTCTCAATGCAAAGCTGCAGCTAAAAGGGCAAGTGTGTCTTCTTAGTGTATGAAAAGGGAGGTATCAAGTTAGAGGTGGGGAAGCAATCCTGCCTCAGTAGGGAGCTACACCGAGATCACGACAGCAAAACTATGTCCAGTTTGGAGGTCCACTTATGCATCTGGAAACAGTGGAAAGAGTTCAGACAGGAACGACACAAATAATACAGGAGCTGGAGAACTAGACTTACAGGGGAAGATCTAAGGGGCTCAGTACACTCAGGTGTTTGAGGAGGAGCTTGGGAGGACACTTGCTCATTACAGTGTTGAATGAAGAGGTTCTCAGAGGGAACAGGCAATTTCTGCTCCCAGAATTCATTTTGCCCCACGAGCACAGCAGAGCCTTCCGGGTTTCCAGGGAAGACAGTGCTACCAGCACCTCCTGGGAAGGCATTACACCTGAYAAAAAGAGACACTGGCATATGCTATCAGTTTTATCTGGGCTCCACGTAACAGCATTATTATTTTATTTTGCTGCAGAGAAAGATTGTCAAAAGAGACTACCACACTGCCATACCCAAACTTTTATCGTCTAGCCTTGTATTGACTGCTAAGGAGGCCAGGTCTGCAAAATACTTAGTGCTCTCAGCTGTAGAGGAACGAAGGCTTTTTAGTATTACTATCAATTTTATATTCATTTATATTCCATTTTATATTCATTTCAGTATTATCATTCAATTTATCCCAACTGATCCAGTCTGTCCTAAGTCATATGTGTATATATAACTATATGTAAATACAGTAACATGTATCAGCTAAAGGGAATTCTGTCTGGGAAATTATTTTAATGGTGCAAATGTCTTTGTAATAGTCCTAGACCTGCACATATGGGTGGTACAGGGGGATATTCCATTGATGTTCCAACATGAAAATAGGCTGTGAAGACCGTGCTGCTATCAGTTTCCTCCCYCTCTCAACTATCTCAATGAACAGAAATCCTAAGCTTTAAATTCAGAAATTACCCTGTTTTATAACAAGATACTGAGTTAACTCTATTTTCTAACTCTCTATGCAAGGATCTACTTTCATTTCCAGAGAAGTCAGAGTGGTTCAGGGTAAGTTTGGGGTAGTTCGCATGACTACCTTAAAAAAAAAAAAAAAAAGCCACAGAAGCATGTACTGCACATAGCAGTAACTATTTTGAGTTTCTGCTAAGTGATGCTCCCAATTCTGCTGAATGATTTGCAGCTAATCCCCAAATACTTGCACTGGTGTGGATAACCCCACCCACTAATTACCTGGAAAAAAAAATATCCCAGGTCAGGTGTTCCTCCTGCAGTAATATCTGGCAGCAAACATAAACCAGACATTGTTTCCTGACAAGCTATACATGATGCATCATGTTGCACTGTGAGCGAAGAGATGTTTTTCCACGTTTACCACCCACTGTTAAACTTGCGTAAAGAAATGCCAACTCTTGAGTTTGTTCGGCAGAGAGAAGCTGTTCAGACCTTTCAGTCCTTAGGCTGTCCAAACATTTTAGGAAAGCTGGTGACTGCTCCCTTAGAAAAACAGGTCAGAGGCTTTTAAAATAAACCTCCCACCTAAAAATGTTTTCCCTCAAATTCTAGGAGTTAAAGGGATCCCTTCCTGCCTACTCATTAAGGATTATTTTCATAGCCTGCATGTGCAGTGCTGATGGCTTGGAGCAAATCCCCTAATGGCAAGTCCTCCCAGGCTCCCCAGCATACAGGTTTTGCTAGTCTAGACTTGAGGTCCAAGCCCACTCTCACCTTTGCGACTGCCTCACAGAATTCAGATCACTCACTACACTTCCATTTCCGAGATTGTGGCATTTTGGATACCTGAAAATTACGTCAATTCAAGGCGCCGAGCTGCATTCAGCCCGGTGACTGTGTGCCATGCCGGTGCCTCGGGAAATTGCTGCAATTTTACAGGCTGGCTCATTCAGCAAGGGTTACCTGGCTTTTTGTGAAAACACTGCAAGGATGTCACAGAATATGTTCATAAATTGCTGTTGAATTAACTTCTTCAGATTAAGGAAAGTGAATGTTTCACATGCTTGCGTTTGGAAACTGAAATGCTTTTCTATGTTTCAACTCTCAGTGGCAGAGGCAGAATGAAGACAGCTTAAATGCCGAAGTTTTGGTGGGCATAGCCTTGATTTTTGTTTAGCTGAAATCAAGAACAAAGGCAGAATAATGTTTGACTGCTCAGAGGGGAATTGGTGATTGCATATTTCAAGCACATCTTTGAACAGTCCCGTTCTGTTATTATGGCATTAAGAGAAAGCTCTGGGGGATACCTACAGTTACACCTACCTGCTTTCCTGGGAAGAGAAATTGGGGGGGGGCCGGGAAGGCTTGCGGGAAGAAAAGGCCCAACAAGAGATTACATATGAGGAAAAGAGAATATTATGAAGAAAATATCTTCAATTTTTTTTTTCTTCCTTTTTTTTTTTTTTTCCCTTTTTTTTTTTTTTTTTTTCCCCCTGTCTGTTGCCAAGGAACCTTGGACCTAGCCTACACAGGAACATTCCTTGGATCTATTTCTTGTAATAATCCTAATTGCACCTCAGTTGGTGTGTGCAAAAATCCTTCTCCCCATTTAGCAAAATGAAAGGTTCCATCAGAGCGAGCACATCTGCATGTGCTAAAAATGGAAATGCAAGAGCAATGCAAAATCTATTAAACAAATATTTCTTTTTTGGGGGGAGGGGCAGGAATCTAGAAGCCCCAGGGCTGAACCACATAAAAATGAAGCAAGATGAAAGCCTGCATCAGAAGTTTTCCTTGCCAAAGAGGTGTGCACAATAATTGAAAGTACATATTATGCTGCATTGTTGTACTGTAGATCTGGCATTATAAAAAGTCTCCTTTAACTATTTGGTCCGAAAGAAGATGCATGTGGTTCAGGTTTGTGCTAATATGGAAATGTCAAAATACTCACACACATAGTCCAAAGCTGATGAGAGGCTGGGGGGGAGGGGGGAAAGAAAACTGAAAGCCACATTTCACTCAGTCCATTTCCTATCAGTCATCCTGGGAGCTGTCAATCACCTTCAGCTGCCCTCTTCCTGGAAGGCCCAATCAATTCCTCCAGCTATATATGACTGAAGTGTGCAGTGGGTAGGGCTTTCAGAGCAGTAATTTCAGAAGTCCCCCAAACCATCCAGCCTTCCACGCATTAAGTAAATTCTGCAAGAGAAAAGCTTGGGTACAAATGAGGTGGCTTGAGCCAAGACACCAAGAGCCATCCCTCTCCAAGCTCACAGGCTGCTATTTCATGTTCACGTGTTGCCAGATATAGAGGAAATCCTCTTGCTGCCGCATCACTTCCAGTTTTGTTAGTGGTGATATTATCCCCAGAATAAATAAGTAAGATTTCTGCAGTTCCGAACTCATCTGCACTGGAAAAATCATTTATCTTTAAAACACACAGAAAGTCCTGTTTCTGCAGAGAGAGGAAACCCTTAGAAAATATAGAGAAGGAGACTGAAAAGTTCAGAATTCCAGTACCTTGATTCCTGATGAGTTTAAATATTTAGAAAACAGAGAAATAAACACTCTCATCCCCTTCATCACACTTACAGCAATGCTCATGATAAAATTCTCAGGATTTCTCCTATTTCTTCTCTTCACGTGGAAACTGCCTGAACCTGCTGAACTCTTTAAGGACCAGCTTGTTATCCTCAAGGCTCTGCTTTGTCTTCCACAGTCCTCACCTGCCTGGCCATACCAAGCACCATGCCCCGTATCAGCAAGAATCAGACTTGCGGCTGATATAAATCAGGTTCTGTAAGAGCTTAAAATACCATTTAGCCTTAAATGTTTTAAGAGCTGAGCTGCTACATGCATGTGCTTAGTATTTCAGAGGCACATCATGTAGGTTGAACTGTCACATATTTTGGATACCTTCATTTACTCTGCAGTTCATTCAAAAAGTGTGGTTGCCTTAGAAACCACAAAAGTGCAGAATAACTCTAAGATAAACCCAACTGATAGAATCACTCAGCAGTGGCTCAGATGTACACAGCATTTCTATAAATCCAAAAAGATATATTGCATTAAAAGCAGGGGAGGAAGATCATTTCCTCATTAAAAAATGGGGGTAGCGGTGGCTGATTACCCTATTGAAGATGACAGATCACTGTATCGTGTTACCTGTTCAGGTAGCCTTAGCCTGGGAAATGCCCGTGTTTGGCAGGTTAAGCCTGTGGGAAAGGAGGAGGCTGTAGATGATGGGGAGAGCTCAGAGTCAGAGCAGGCAGCGGACTTCTGGGCCAGAATTTCCCTGCAGCTCTGGAAGGATGAAGAAAAGCAATATGTATGTCTCTATTTCCAGATGTTCCTTATAGAACAGGCTCCCTCTGCCTGCTTCTGCTGGAGGCATTTCCCCATCCATGTGAAGCGCTTCATTTAAAAAGTATAAATCTGCTCCCCTCCCCTGCCCCCCCTTTTCTCAATGCCAAAATGCTGAAATTTGTCTGCACCAAGGCGATGATTTCCTATCTGAAGAACATAAGGCAAGCTCCCAAATGGAATGTGATCTCCTCCAGCTAGTAAAGGTTTTATAACCAAGGACAAAAAACCCCAATAAAAATAAAATAAAATAAAATCAGGCACGTCAGCTGGTGTAAATCAGCACTGCCTAACTCCAGTGGAGCTTGCCTCAGGCAGGGGTGGAAATTTTGAGGTATTTCCAGTACATGGATGGCAGGTTTATTGGAAGTCATTAAAACACAAGTTTTAGTTAAAAAAAAAAAAAAAAAAAAAAAAAAAAAAAAANGTGTGTGTGTGTAAATATTCCAGAATTCTCCCAGGACCATCCTCCATTAAGATCTCTTCAGTGAATCACTGTAAATGCTTAGATAGGGACTGCTAGCACTGAGTGTTGGTTTATTTGGGTACATTAACAAAATAATTTACACCCACTATGGCTAATCCCTAGTTTAGCATGTATAAGTGCCAATTTTCATTACTGATCCCCTTTCTGTATTGCTCCTTCCCATTTGTCCTGCATGCTTGCTTTCGGCTGCCAGAACATACTGCTTGCAGGTGTGATTGGTATATCATACTTGGGGCAAGAAATGAAAAAGTTTCCCTTGGAGGGGGATGAGGGTTCCCAACTTTTCTCAACTTTATAGCTTGGGAACTGCATGGTTTTGGTCTGGTGCTCCAAATGCCCCCGCACTGCCTGAACAGCCAGCAGAGGCACTGCTGCATGCTGGATCACACCCATGGCATCCGCAGTAGTTTCAGCACGGAGCAAAACTGTTGCTAACTTACTGACACACTCAGCTGACTTGGATAAAAATTGTTTTTGTTCAGGGCAATATCTGCCCCGGTTCCTGAATTGCAGCAGATTGCTGGATCTGGTGTTGAGAAGGAGCAGGAGAGCATGGCCTGAAGCAAGAGTAGGGAGAGATTGGGAACAGGGCACTGTAGCCACGAGACAGTCAAAATCTGATTAATTTCTTTGACATTTTCCGCAGCTTGGGTCCTGCTTAACCAGCCAGAGAAGAAATCTAACACCATCTATGGTAGCAAAATGGCAGCTTATCCATGGTTTGAAGTCTGCACATCAAGAAGAGATGCCTATCCTCAGGGATGTGCTAGCTGAGGTAGGTTTGTTGAGTGCAGCAGTCCCCRAGTCCAGTTTATGCTGGAAGACAGAGCAGAGATTCCAATGATCCCTTCTGAATTAAACAGCAAAAGAACCTCTGTAGATGCCCAGCTCTATTTGACTACTAATGACAGTAACTTGCTTGGCTATTATGAACATTAAGCCTTGAATAAGCACAGAAAAGTCAAAGCAATATATATAAGCAAGGAACCACTTGTAAAGGAGGTTGAGAGAATTCAAATAGTGCTTCATTTAAAATAAACAAAGGAGCTGGTCCTTCTCTTTGATCTCATCCACCCTTCCCCCTTCCCCCCACCCCGAAAATAGAGAAACAGAGTACAAAGACCCAACCATGCCAAGTAGGGGAGGAAAAATAAAAAAAGCAGCCAGATCACCAAGGTAAATGATTGACTATGAGCTATTCACTTCACAGGACAATGATGCTAAGTTTTGTGTGTAGATCCTCCCCATTTGTAGACAGCCTCTTCATCAAAGATCCCAAAGCACTTCCCAAAGCCTCCTGCACTCATTTCACATCCCCTGACCTGCTGCCAATGCTGAGGAAAGAGCCATGCAGCTTCACACTCAGTCTGAAGAAAATAACCTTCCTGAAGTGTGACCAGAAACAGAAAGGCTGAAATAACAATCATTAAGAAAGGTCTGGAGAGCAAGAAATACTCCCCAGAAGGGAGATGGCTTGGAAGGATAAAAGATGTCATGGATCCACTTATATGAGGTCTTTCTGCCAATCAGACAGTGTCTAGAGGTGCAGTTTGCCCCTCTGCGGGAATCTGATTTCAGACACGAGATGACTGGATTTCCTTTTTCCTCGGTGCAGACTGTATCTGGAGATCAAAGCCCTGCCAGGAGCTGGTAAATAGTATATTTTCACTTCGATGGATCTGTAACTCCTGTGAATGCAAACACGGCAAGAGGAGAATACATCCTTTATGCGACACTTCCCATGTTTTTCTGGCCACTCATATTGCTGGCCAGAAGAAAGATTTAAAGGGCAGATTTAGTCAAACTCTGTTCTTTGTGCTTTTCCTCTGTTATTATGGTGCTTTATTAAGGGTGATGAGGGATCTATTCCKTTGCTATCCCCCTCCTTCTACTCCACTCAGTCGTCCTCCAGACCAGGTAATATATAACTCCATTCATTGTGATGCTAACGAGTTCTATTTAGCTGTATTTAACTGGATATCATGACTCCACGTGATGACCTTTCACTCCTGGGAAGTAGTTTTAAATTTGATCCACAGCAAAGGAAAATCCCTCCAATTCATTGGCTGTGAAAGGTCACAAGTGAAATGTGTTCCGATGGTATCTGCTCGTGGTTTAGTTCTCAGTATACCTGAGCATCAAGCTGGTCTGAATCAGCTTTTGTCCTGACAGTCTGAGTACCAAGCACCCTAAGGCAGCACTGTGGAAAAGGCAGCCAAGCATCTGGCAATGCCAATTGGTGTAGGCGTCGCTTTGAGAGGAGATGCCCCATTGAACCCAAAGCGTGTGCTACCCAGGATGAAACACAGAGGTCCTACCCAGCTTGATTTGATATTTTGACATTCCAATTATAGGAAAGTTTTTTCTGAAGATATTAAAAATGCAATTAAAATTCAGCATTACGTAGAAACACACAAAGCTCTCATGTACACATCAGACAGCGATGACACAGAATACACTTGTAAATATGACTTCCAGGACAGAAATGGATAGAGAGGAAAAAAAAGGACTAAAACTGTGTTAACACTGCGATATTAAAACTTCACTGGCACCTCTTCGCCCCTTTGCTAGCGAGTTAGTGCAAACCATTCAGCTTGGGATTTCAAAATAAAACGCTGCCAAAAAAAATTAGTCTTGTCCTTCCTCCCTCCTTTGTGGCCATTCCCCATGCAGAAGCATAGGCGCTTGTTTATCTCTTCTCACCAAAAATACTCGGCACTGTGATATGGTGTACCCCATACAGGGTGGGAAGAAGTGTTGTCTCACTCCTTTCTCATTACTTAATGTTGGCATTATAGCAAAAGCTAGAGCTATCAGTCAAAAAAACCAACCAAACAAGCAAGCCACCCCACCAAAGCAGTAAGAAGGGCATCCTTTCTAAAAGCTTTCAGTTAAATGGGACAGGGGAATACTGTCAGTCCACTTTTACAGCAAGGGAGACACAGGTGGCTGGAGGGACTTCCTCTGTCACACCAGCTTGTGGCAAAGCTCAGACCCCAACTTGGACCCCCCCAGCCTGAGTCACCCTTCCAAATCATAACAGGTGTATCAAATGTAACAGAAACCAGAAATTAAAAACAATAAAACCCAAAAAAACCAACCTTACAATGGGAAAGCTTAGTCACGAGGTTGTGTCAGAAAAGCAGCTGGTTTTGTGGTTGCTCTGGTCAGATTTGTACAGCTGTGAGCCTACTGCTAAGGTATTAAATGAGGTCTCTGTATTTAAAACACCGAGGCATGCCCCAATGGCAGTCTGAAAATACTTTCCCTTCCCCAAAACCTTAGTACACTTGCAAAACCCCGCTCAGACTAGAATATTTGAAGTCACATTAGCCAACATGAGGAAAAAGAACAGCCTTTGACACCTGCTTAGACATGCCCTGTCTATACAGCCAAACTAAAACATGCTCAAAAAGTGAATATTGTCAGTAACCAAAACCCCTGCTGATTTCTGACTGTGAAAGTACAGAAAAAACACGCAAGCGAATGCCAAGCCTGCCAGAGATACTGAGCAGCCTCAAGGTTCAGAATAAGAGGTGTTGCTGCCTTCAGGATGTTGTAGTTAAGATAAGCCTGTGGTCTCAGGATGGTGAGCAACCCACCTCTGTTGCTAACAGCACGTGGATGTCTCCTTACTAAGGGAGCAAATGACAGCTACAGGGAGAGCACACGGAGCAGCAGGGTAAGGAGTGTTTGAARTACAGTAGCTTACAGGCAGAAACAATTGTGTGACTAAAAAACCCCTTACRTGTCTCACCTAGTGCCAAATCCATTCATTCACCGCCTGCTCAAGGCTTCCCCAAGAGACACTCAATTCCCAGTGAGCTCTCTGGGCTTGTCCAAGGAAAGAGCACAGCTGGGAGTTATCACAGAAGAGAGTCCTACAACAAGATCCACCAGAGTCTCCTGTATTCAGCCACATATAAAAGTTATGCTCAGAGCATAGTGCAGAGAGTGAATTCTTACTTTGCCACTACTATTGACTGATGGCCAGAGGGTGACTTGCACCCAGCACAGGAGAACAGGGACAGGCAAAAATCAGAATGCTGTGTGTCTTCTCAGTCCTGCTCTAAGACAGATCAAATTCAGGATGATGCTAACCTACAGCTTTGGTACAGCACTGGAGCAAGGAAGTACAGCCTATATTCCTACCTTGACACCTCCTCTGTGGAAGAAGAAGGAGCAGTGCACAGCAAAACAACTCTAGCTAAGAGCTCTGAAGTTCAGCCAAGTTTCAGGTTTTTATGCTGAAAAAAACAAAACAAAACAAAAGCACAACAAGACCTAGTCCAAATGTGACCCTGCCTTTGTACTACATTCAGAATAAAACAACATGAACAGACCAGGGAGACCCAGCCCTTGAAGTTTCTGACCTAAAATGCAGAAGAAATACACAGCAAGGTGAGTTAATAGAACACACCTGCAATAACTTCTTTTGGAAACATGCCTCAGCTGAGGTACCTGGCTTCACTCCCAACACTTATAAACAATCCCCAAATGTCAGGGACTGCTGTTTAACAGACAGCACCATTTCCAGGGGGTCCTAAGAAAACATAAACTGACAGATTTCTTTTTTGAATCAGTGTAATAACTTATAAATCTGTCAAAGTGGCTTTTTATTATTATTATTTAAAACATACTCCTATGTAAGTCCTTGTATGACAAATTTTAGCCAGCAGCTAATTTTTAAAGTCAAGTGATAAACTCCAGAAAGCTGAGAATACATAGAAGCTCCGACACAGCTTTAATTAGAGGGTTGTAACCAGGTACAGGTAAATTACTAAAATGTATTGGTTAGAGGCTCTTCACTGTTAAAACATCACTAACACCTCTGCTATGTTGTGGATAAAATGCTTTTATGCTCCTGAACAGATACATCTTCCTAATACAGAGTTCAAAAGTAAAAACATCCTAATSAGTCCTTATCTGGCTCTTGTGCTTCCATTCCCCATTGCTCTTAAATAGTAACGTAAGTTAATTAAGTTTGGTTAAACCATAGTTCTTCCTTCCAAGGGGAAAGTCAAAACACAAAATACAGTTGTGACTCTCCTCACAAAACTACTTCTCGACCAGTTTATACATAAATGGCCAATGCCAGAAGGGTCTGTGGATCCAACTAAACTGCAAGCTGCCTTTGCCTTGGGCTTTATCTTGAGTTTCCCCTTCTGAATAAATAAAATTATGTACTCTGCAATTAGAAACTGCTGCTGAGGTTCCCGTTTCAAATGTTCCTGTTATTGCTGCCTTTACACAGTTTTTTAATTCCTCACTGCTCCATCTCAGCTGTTTCTAGAGACCTGCACAAACCTTTCTGATTGATCTCACCTTTCCCCTGGAATAGCTTTTCATTTAATTCTTTCATAGTAAATTCCAAATCTTGCCTCACTTCCGATCTATAGCCATCACAAAGGAAGGCCTAGTCTGGTTTGGGTTATAGATTAAGAAATAGTCAGATGTAGGTAAAACTAAAGAAAAAAAGGTGCTTTCCTTGTTGTTTATGTTTATGGAAGCCTTCATAATCCCTGAAGATGTCTTTTGTTGTCACTTCTGTCATGTAGTTTAATTTCCCCGTTTTATTTAAAACCCCGAAGTCTAAATAGAGTAACTGATGGAGAAGGGGAGTGCTGAATTCTTAGGATATACCTGACCTGTAATGTAGTGTAGAGATATCTGAGCCAGCATTAAATAATCTAGCCTGGGTAGCACAAATGATGTAGACACCAGAGCCGCTGGTACCTGAGCTACYTCTAGGATCACGTACGCATCTTCTCTGAATTTTCATCTCCGTGCTTCACACCTTCACCTTGTCCAACAACAGACACTGGGATCTGCAGGTCCAAACCAGGACTGTAGCCATCCTCAGTTATGGCCTCATCCCTGCTTGGTGCTGAGCACCACAACACTGAGCAACTTCAAGAGGAATTGAAGGGGCTCAGCACTCGGCTGGGTTGAGCTCAGGCTGGGGATGTTGTGGGTGGATGCTTCCTGAAGCACTGGTAAATTCACCGAGGCTTGGGTTTTCTGCCAAATAAGTGCCAGGAAGTTATGGCCGCCCGGGGGCTTTCTTGAGTGTACATGTTCTACTTAAAAAAAAATTCTACTGTAAGTTTTGCATTCATAAACTGATGTTCCCCTTTGCCTTCCTCTTTTGCCCTCTCTGACTTCTGCCCTCCCTCCTCAGCTGCCAAGAAAGTGCCCCTTTGTGTGCGGAAATGCCCAACAGTTCACAGAAGTTAACTAGAAAAGACACATTCAGCCACTTTCTGTCAAAATGCCTTCACACTCTCCTTTCTGTCCAAAAGACCCTTTTGCTTTGGAAAGGCCCCCATTGAACACCTCCCCCCTTTCACCTCCCTCTTGAACTTACCCTGCAACAACAATGCAAAATAAATAAGTAAAAGAGGCACCCCTCTCCCCTGCCCCGAGCCTTTGCTGCAGTATTTTTGTTTTGTTGCAATCTCCACTATTAATTTTATGCAAGACACTTGCAAGCTCCAGACAAGCGCAAAATGCTGCCACTTGGCATTATATTCACAGAATTTCTATTCCTCTTTCATGACTTTCCACTTCCGCCTTGACGTTGTTTTTTCCGTGGCTTGGATTCTTTGGCTGTGGGAAGGGATCCTACCGTGCACGAGACCCTCTGGGTCTGTGTGTGTTAGAGGGAGGGGACGGTGTCACACGCGGGTACGAGGACAGAGTAACGCTCGCTGCTCTCCAGCCGTCCCTCGGCCAGCGCCCTGCGAGCTCTAGGGGCACAGTCAGCACAGTTCAGAACAGAAAGGAAAGGTTGCTCTTTCACTTTGAAAACAAATTATCTCAAAATCAAACCAGATAGCATTGAAAGTACAGACTGCATCATTTTGATCAAGATTTCAAAGTCCTTTGGATGCCCATCTCTACTCAAGAAGATACTGAGCGTCTGGTGTGACTCCCATTAAGCAGTGGTACGTTAAGGCAAGCACTAACACTACTGTTTAACTAAACCTTCGCTTTTTTGCGGTGTAAAACTTTCTGAGACAGGCTGAGGAACAGGTCCTGTGATGGGTAAAACAAACAGATGTTAAGCCAAATCCAGTGTTAATGGGCAAATTTATTTCTGGATTCCCTTTCGCCAGAAATTGAGGGGCTCTGCCCCATGTAGATCATCTGGCTAGAAATTACTGGAGGTTTTACGCAAGGAGGGGCTCTTTAGAATTTGTAGCTATGTATTTTTAATACTGTCAATAAACTACTTCCTTGAGACACAGACGGGCAATAATGGGAGCTGTTAACAAAGTGTGAAAAGAAACGGGCAAGCAAAGGTTAATCACATGGCTGTCCACTAATGACCTCTCCAGCCCTGAGTTTAAACCCTCCGCTACTTGTAAAGACCAATCACGTGAATAATTTCCTGTCTGAGGTAGTCTTTATGGTTAAGAATAAAAGCTGAGCTTATTGTGAAAAGAAAGTGCTCAGCAGGGGAGAAGGTTATTATTTTTAAGCTGATCTAAACACCTGGGTTTCTCAGTAGACCCTATTAAACTTCCTCCATTATGTCTAAATATTTCAATCATTCCTACCACAGTAGTAAATTAGTGTATTACTGCTTAAAGCAGATAAGCCGTAGCGATGGGGACATCCTAAGCTGATGCTGCTCACCCACCCTGAAGAGAGACCTATGCAGCCTGTTTCTTTCCCTTAAATAAGGCAAGAAGGCCTGATGCCATCCCAGAGTATCATCTCCTTTGAGTGTGCTGTGGTGTGAGAGGAACATTGACTCCTGCTGCTAACGGGGCCACAGCACAGATCGAGCCTGGGGCATGGGAAGGCACCTGTAAGCAGGATGCTCGTGGAGCAAGGTTGGCCCTGAAGCTGTATGACACAGGAAAGCAGATGGAAAAGCTTGCTGCCATCTCTTCTAGATACCTCCAGTGACAGCCAGGCAGAAAGCAGAGAATACAGAGATATGAGATATTCCTGGTTAAAGGTTTAGCTTTTGTAGCAAAACGAGTTCTGTGTGAGTGAGAAAAATAACTCTGTCGTAGCCAGCGGCTCTCTGCCCTCACTCCCTCTTCCTTCTCCTCTCACCCCCACATTATTCATGAGATGTTTTTTTCCTCCCAGAGTTATGATCCTGGAAAATGCCTGGAGATCAGACTGTGCACAGAGGGAGTATGCAGCCTCCCTTCCTCCCACCACAGCTCACCAGCACATCACCACCCAATGCAAAGACCAGAGTGCTTTCCCTGTCCACCCAACCCTCGCAGGGCTCTTTAGGGAGGGCAGCAGAGCCCAACCCCTGGCAAAGCAGCCCTCCTGAGGCTTTGCACAATGCGTATGCTGTCCTGATTCTGGTTTGTTTATGGGTTCGCATATAAAGAGTGCCAGATCCGCAGCCAAGTCCAGTTTATCTCAGGGTAAACTGCACTTAGGCCATTTATTTCTGTCCCGATTTACACACATCAAACAAAATACCTGCAGATCTTTTCCCTTCTCAGCTTCCCCAAAAGGATCTTGTCTGGCACATCTAAACCAAGACAGCCTGCAAGAGTTGTAAAATGAGTGTGAAATTTTAACTCAGGTCAACATAAAGTGCCCGCCTTACAGTCTCCAGAGGGAATGATATTATACCTTACCAACCTGTTTAAAACGCTGCCTAGAAACTGTTTGATATTGCACGGGTGGTGGCATTGCTTTTTCTACTTAATAAATGGAGTCCTTGAGTTTTCCAAGTGAGCACGAGAGAGAAACTCTTCTGTTCAGTAAACAAGTGTGTGTCCAGTTTCCATGCACGGATACCCAATTTGTGCATGCAACTGTAGTTATTGTGCATTCAAATGGGGCACACCACTAGTCACGGGCCTGGGCTTCTTGCCAGTTTAAAAGTCAGCCCTTCTGTATGTAGAAAGAGAAAGCAGTATCCAATAGAAACAGTACTCTGCATGCACTCACAGCTTTTATTCAAGGCTCTCAGAACAATGTCTAACTGTTAATCTTCCCAACACTGCCGTGAGGCAGGGAATATTTTATCTACATTTTACAGTCAGAGGAAACTGAGGTTAAGTGACTTGCCCAAGGTCAAAAGACGGATTTAATGACCGGCTCAGGATCTAGCCATGAGAATATGCTGCCCTGACACTGGGCAGCTACACCTCAGGGTGGATGAGGAGTAAATGTGTCCTTCCTGTAACATCCGAGCACTGCCGTTTGCTAAAGGTCTAATCCAAGGAAGCTCAAACAAAAATCTGCAGTGGTGCCAAGATTAGGGAAATATCTCCTCTGTGGTTGGGCTCTTTTTGTGTTGTAAATGCAGAGGCTGAAATTTCCAGAGATGTGGATGCCCAATTTCCGCTAACATTAATAAGCTGATGTGTCCAAATCCTGTAGGCAGCTTTGAAAGCCTGTTTGTGCTTTCCCTCTTCCTACTATTCAAGCATAGAGTAAGGTCAGGGCTTTCCCATACCCTCTCCCTTCTCTGCCGGTGGAAAAATTCTGGCCATACCTTCACTTACTCTGCAGTGAATGGATAATGTCACTAGGGATTGATTGATCTAATACCCACAAAAGGCCAGAGGAGAGATTCCCTTGGTTGCCACAGATACTGGATCAGGACCTTATCTTTTTATGGCATCCATATCACTCCCACTATTTTAATATCTGAACATCTCATGCTTTATAATATATTACACTTCCTAACTCACACATGAGATACAGAGGTAGCATTAATCACTTAATCCCATTTTACAGATGATGAACTGAGGCACATCAGACTCCATACTCATTTGGCATAGGCAAGAGGACGAGATAAGCACCTGCAGCCAGAGATTTAGACACTGTCTTGGGAGGGGATACTACAGCGAGAACGAACGGCCCTTTGGAAAGTGCCTGTTTACACTGACTGCGAGGGGAGCCCGGATGAGGAGGTAGTTAAAATCCCTCCCTTCGAGACAGCTACTGCTAGGTGAGATGAATCCCCTCCCAAATGACTTGCCCAATGCCATGGAGAAAGGCTGTGGCAAAGGAAGAAATTGAGTCCCAGACACAATCACCAGGCTATTTTCTCCTTGGACTGAGCTTTGATTTCAGGTAAAGGATTTTTTTTTTTGTGAAAGCAGGAAAAATAGTAATAAGTTTAAAACTATCAGCTTTGCTTGGATTAGTCACTGGGAATCTCAGCAGCCGGGCTCTTGAGCTTTGACTTTCGTATGTTTAGATGTTCAGGCCCTAATGAGTTGATCTCGTTGATCTTTAGGTACCTATTCATATGCAAATCCTGGCATTCTACTTTTGCTAAATAGTCTTTGTATTAACACATGAAATAAATTTTAAAAAAAGAAAGTCAGCCTGCGGTAAATCCTTATACTTAGGTTTGTTTGCATTTGGATAAATGATCATGGTCCCTCTTTATATGATCTCCTTGCTGTACCCCTGTTAGGAAAAGGAGGGGGGAAAAAGAAATCCAACTTTTAATCTCTTCCACATCGTTGTAAATGTTTTGTCAAAGCAAAAATTGTCCAAGAACCAAGAGATAAAGATTCAAAAATATGTTAATGCCACAGCTTCCTCTCTGGTCATATTTTTAAAATTAACACAGAAATGTCCTCATTCTAGCATCACTAGGTGGTTAGTCTACTAAAAAGACCAGATCTGTTTTCTAAGGCTCCAAAATCATGGCCTGCCACAGAGAGGATGCCTTTTCACGGGGAGATTTTGCAGGTTCACAGTGCATGTGTGTGTGTGTGTGAGAGAGACATGTACATCACTGTGCCATGCCAGAGCACACTCGGGAGATTTTGAGCGTGAATCCTGACCCCAGTAGTCCATGAAAAGCACTCAATGACTTCAAAGGGTCTGGGATTTCACCCATCATTTTTCAGACTCTGAAGCCTGGAGTCATTAGTGGTTTGCTCTGACTAAAAGTGGTGGCTGCAGTGCAGTAAAGTCATATGGGAATTTCATTCAACTTTGTAACAAACTTCTACTATCTCTGTTTAAACCCTGTGTATGGTACAGTTATGTATATGTTGTCTATGTCTATATATATAACTAGCTTAACCACAGAGATTAATCTGAACCGTAGCAACCCAGGAAAACTACCGCAGGGCCTTAAAAAGTATCCTGGACACTACACATACGTTTGGATGTGTGTATGCACTAAAAGCTTTCAAAAAATCTCAGCATTAATTTGAACAACTTGCTTGGAATTGTAGCTGAGTTTCATTTGCTAAAGAAAAGCTGTTTAGGAGCAAATGCAGGTTGCAACAAAATGGTAGGAACAAACTGTCCAGGATCTTCTTTCACAACAATCCCACGCGCTTACAAATCTCCCTTTAAGAATAAAGTGGTAGTGCAAACACCTAATTAAAAAAACGGCTTGTATTCGCAGTTACTAATTAAAAATCCTCATGTTCCCCCGACTTTTTCCCCCCTCTGTGGAAAACTGCAAGTTATTTAATTGAAGTCCCATTTTGTCGGTGCAGATGCACGAAGTGTCTGAATCATCAAACAGATTTAGGGTGTTTTGATTGTTGTGTGTGCCTCATTGCTATTCCCAGAATGTCTAGCTGAGCTTATGCTGATCGGCAGGACTTAGAAGCATGAAACAGTAAAAGAGTCCTTTCTTCTCATCCCAGCCCCATCCCCCTTGCCCCCCTGGATTTACATTGAAACTTTGCCAATCTCAGATCGCACTCTGTCTGCTGCCTCTGCATTAAAATGGAGCCGGCTTGCCTGTTTCTTTGGCCCCACACTCCATCTTCAGATTCCCCTTCGYTGCCATAAGACGCCTCTCATGTTGCTTCAGTGAAACTTCTTTAAGAAGACGATTTCATTTTCTCTCCTTTTAATTTTTTTTAAATAAAAACCCTTCTCTGTTTTTACATTTGTGTGCTGTGTGAAAAGAAACGAGACAGAGGAAGAGAGAGAGAGAAGCCTGTTTTCGTCTAGAGGTGAAAACAGCCTGGTGAGCAGCAGGTGCAAAGCCCCAAAGCAGCTGCTGACTGCTCTCAAGTTGAAGCGCCTTGGTCCCCCACCCTCCACACCAAGAGCACTTCATATAATCCTCTCATGCAATTCACACTGTAATTGCAGATATCCAGACTGCTAGGGCTCATTTTATTATTATTTTTACTGATAACAAGATCTGCAAACAGGGGACCAGTCGTAGTAATTAGTTGTGTGTCGCTAGGCAGCTTCTGCAGAAGCAAGTTGGATTCTTTTCCTTTCTTTTTCATTCTTTTTTGGGTGAGGGGGGCACGACTGCTTTGCCCCCTCCTACCTCTCCTCCTTTTACCCCCTTGAAGGCCACTCAGTGTAGCACATGGGGAACTTTCCTGCTGGCTCTGTAGGTCCTTTTATTATCTTGCCTGCCTCATTCACTCCTTGAGATGAAGCCTGTTGGATGGGTGCTAGCAATGAAGATTATTGTCTTGAGGACCAGCTTGTTTTCTCAAGGCTCTGCTTGTTACATTGCTAATTATGGGTCTATGGGATCCCTTTCTGATATTTGACTAAGTGGCACGGATTACTGTGTAATCATTTCCCACTGGGGAGGGGGATCTTTTTTATTATTATATACCTCTGGGCAACTTTTCAGTAGCTTTTATTTAGGTAATTGCTCTTCCCTGTAATCCAGGAATTCTTATTTTTTTAATCACATTATGGATTTCACCAAACACTAGTTAAAATGTTAATTACTGGTAAATACACACTTCTTTTTCCCTTCTGTTCAGAGTGAATACAGATCCTATGAACGTGTTGTTTGTCATCTGTACCCCTTATGTGTTATTCTGTCTAATAGGAGACTGTTGTTTACAGAATGAAAAGACCGAACATGGATATTTGGCTCCAAAGTTTTGTTTTAGATTAAGGCTTAATGAGTTTATGCTTTTTTCTCAGTTTGATTTTTCAAGCAAGAATATAAAGGAATAAAAGTCAGATTGATGACATTATTATTTTTAATAACCTGAACAGATTTTGCAGTGCTGAAAGACACTATGCAAAAGCCTGGAAAATGGGATCCTTTATTTAGCTGCAGAAAGCTTGATCCAGTTGCCCTGAAGTCAAGGCAAATTTCCCACTGAGTCAGAGAAACTCCCGTCAGTGTGGAAGACCAGACAAGTTTCTTCCAGAGTGTCCTGGTAACACACCTCGGGTCCAAACGGACAAGTGTGGCTCTAGGCAGAAGGGAGTGGAGTGGAGAGGAGATTCTGGTACTGATTCAATTTCTAGAAATGTTTTCAATTTGCCTTAAAATGGATTATTTTCCTGGTTTATGACAACTGTGTGATTTTTGCAAAACTGTAAGTTACTGAGATCTTTATTTTATGCTGCAGTCCCAAGTTTTGATAAATAAAACTATTGCTACACTGACCATTGCAAAAAAATGGTTTGAAAGACTCAACAGCTCAAATAACCTTGCTGTAAGAGTGCTGCTAGGAAAATGGTGCTTGGCTTTAGTGGCTTTAAAGAACCTCAAGCCACATTGACACAGGATTAGAAAGGTCAAAGAATACCCTATTTTGGGGACTGGATAAGTGAATTATGACCGAGGTGTACATGAGAACAGTCTAAGGCTGATTTAATCTGTGCCATGCTATTTAGGATGTCAAAGGCTCATTCTGGTAATGAGGAACACCCAAAGCATTGGTGCACTCAGGGGACACCTGCTTCTTATGGGCCACGGCCCATATGTCAGGACGTTGAGTTTCACACCTTTTTATGGCTTTTTCAATCACTCCAAAATTGGTATGGCATAAACTTTCAGCTGAAATATGCAGGCCAACTGCAGTGTTAGAGTGTTGTCAGAACCCAATGGCACCACGGACAATAATCCATCCAAAACAAACTGTGCTGGTGCAAACCCTCCTTATTATTACATTGTCCCATAAATGGATACTTGCCTGAACGAACATAACCGGTCTGAGCTCTGCAGCCTCTGGTATATTGCCTAGGAAGTCACATGGCTTAAGACCCATTTGTTTTTAAAAATGTCTTGGTAGCCTCTTCTCAAGTTTCAGCCCAAAGAGCTGCTGGACTTGGAACAAAGTAAACACACTCCAATACCAATTCTCAGCAGTCAGTCCAAAAGTGCTTTTCCCTGGGGGTCCAACAGGGATGTACACAAGCTTTCAAAATAAACATAATTCAAGGTGACACTGGCACACCAGGACTTGCATTAAGGATATGTCAGAAGAAGTAAATTGCAGGCCGGCAGAGTGGGAGATAGCAGGTCAAATGATATGGTGAAAAAAACCCATGTTAGTTCCTATAAAACATTCAAGCAGTTCAATTGGTTCAGTGTAAGTGCTGTTAGCTGTACAACTAACGTGAATTTAATCTATAATGTCAAAAGAGTTTGTATTCTTTGCCATTAGAAATGTGGAAGTCTTAGAGACACTCCTGAAGATGAGATTTATTAGGCTAAAAAGTGACAACGCCTGAATGTTTCCTTGAGAAACGTATTATTCCATCTCAACTAAAATTAAAACAGGTCAAGTAAACAGCTCTGAAAGCTGGAAAACTCAATTTCTTGCCCATCCAATTATGCCTAGCTAGACCAGCCCGTACAGTTTTCCATTATGGCTATTATGAACTGTGGGTGGTCCTCCTGACTGTACCATACGAGCTGGAGCACTGGAGCACAATAAGGCACGTTAGGGGCTGTCAGCGTGTTTTAGGATCTCCTAATTCTTGTTCACTGTAATCATACCGCTGTGTACAATATAGCATTTAAGATGACCCTTTGAGCAAAAATCTTGCTTTCAGACATCCCCAGACTTTGGAAAAGTTCAATTTGAGAGATAAATAATGTTATTTAACGTTTTTGATTAGATACAATCAAAACTTTGGGTGCCAATATATGTGCTTTCTCCTTGGACCCAGACTGTGGCCTTAGTTGTGCTTTCACGCTCCTCTTGTTCATCCATGTTTATTTATGTATGGATTTTTCATTTTTTTATACCAGCCTGCTTTGTGCCGTGATCACCTATCCTGCATTCTGGTTACTTTGCTGTAATTCATTCGTTTACTGTTTCAGTGCTGCTTGGGGTAGAACATCATAAAACCTTCTTAAGTACCAAAGAACCTCCAGCTCTTATAGAGGAATCTCTTTTTTATTTAAATCAAAGCAATAAAATCCAAATAGCTTTTCTTTCTCTTCCCCCTCCCAATGCACACATACTTTCCAGTAGTTACAGAACTATATAACCAYCCTACAGAAAAGAGCTCATATTTTCATCTCAGCACTTACCAGCTTTTTTAACAGTGCAGGTCGGCTGAGAGAGCAATGCTTCCACAGCAAATCAGGAAGTTAACGGCACCGACTTGGGAAACCAGTGAAATGAAGCAGCAGCACAGGCAGGATTTTCAAAGGTGAGAAATCCCTCAACACCTGCAGGGGTGTAAAAATATTTCAGAAAGGCCAGCAATGAAGGAGGAGTAATGTCTAGTTTGGCACAGTCCCAGCTTGCTACCAAGGGTCTGTGAGAGGCAGTGTGATCTGGCTGGGAGCAGGGTGGGATCCACTAACTACTGGGAGATGTCTGCAGTGGTAGGGAGGGTGCAGAGGTCCTTGGGCATGGGAGCATGCCCTGTCTCATTTTGGGACACCATGGCATAGAAGGACAGGGCTTCATGTGGAGAGGTTGGATTCAGCCAAGGTGGCAGGAGTCGTGGAAGGCAGGGACAGCATCCATAATCACATTAATTACAGTCACTGCAATATCATTTGGGAATAAGAAAGGCTGTATATTCCAGTGTGTACACCTCTGCGTTGCCGTCAGCCCCTTCCCTGCAGGTTAGCCGCAATATGGGTTGTGTACCTATGTGGACTATATGAGGGAGGAGTTGCTCCCTTCTCCCCTCCTTTAACTCCTACCCTGGGGGGTCAGGGCCAGTTCCCCAAAGAGGTTTCCTCGCATGCTGGTTGTGCTTTCAGTGCCTCCTCCATAGCTGGTCCCTTCTCCCCTTATCATTCTCTCATTAAGTATCAAATGGCCAACCCAGCTCCAGGTCAAGTCTGATCTTTGTGGTCTAGTCATGATGATTTCAAACAAAAATACCTTTGGGCTATGCCTTTCACTTGGGAGGATACCATCTGCAAAAACTCTCCTATCAAACAACCCAAAAGAGTGGGCAATAACTAGTCATCGGTGTGCTGACACCAACCTGTACCTGCTGCCCACGGGACTGCAGGCAGGATTGCTCTGGTGTTCCCACATCTGCCTGCATCTGTCTGCTGTCTCCTGCTATTACCGTAGCATCAGGGAAACTGCTGCTTGCACAAGTCCTGCTCTGTGCCTAGAGCTCTTAGATGCTATAATAATGCTACAAGACGTAACATAAACTTAAAAAAAAGCAGTATGTGGGCAGGCAAACTGTGATTTGCATGTGCAAATACAGGTAGTGCATTTAAAATCTGCTTGTGAAACTAAGGCTGCAAGTATTGCTGAGGTTTGAAAGCAGTAAAAAACCACCATTAAAGCAGTCCATTAAGGCACAATTACATACAAGAATAACACACCTAACTGCTGTGGGCCCAATATAGCACAGCCGTTCCCAAACTGTTCTGAAAGATTTCAGATTTCAGATTTTGTGCAATTGTGCTATACCATTTTTATCTCTGCTTGTACTAGAGCTGCATCAGAAAACCCCAGGTAAAGCTGGGGCCCTATCCTGGTAGACAACATAAAAAGCCATAGGAAGAGGTAGTTATCTTCATTTCAACAAATTTAAATAGACACATTGAGGCAAAAAGTGGGAGAAGGAACAAAAATGGGTGAAGGGACTTGCCAGAAGTTATAAATGAGGTCAATACCAAGGGCTTTAGACCGCTGGTCCAGTGACGCATCCACTGCACAGCCCTGCCTCACACTGACCCAAACTTTGAGAGTTTGGTTTCCTCCCCTGTCTACAGACACACTTACGACACCTACTAATTTTCTATTCTCACCAGCAATGAGGACAAAGGGCAGATGACTGGATTTTGTTCCTCTGCGGCTGCCAGCTTTTCACAGCCCTTCTGCAAGCTTGAATAACACATGTTGCATCTGGAGTGCTGAGGGCCRTATTTTAAAGCGCTTAGCACCCAGCAGCGCTTCTAGGAACGCTGACTGGAAGCAACCTCCAGCCAGATGTTCAAAATAGCATAGTACCAACTTGCTGAGATCTTTGGCCATTTATGCTGGGGTCTGAGTGAGAACAGAACAATTTTGAAAGTCTACGAAATGGAGCCTGCTGGGTATTTTTAATATAAAAGTGTTTCAAGATCTAATACTTGTAAGCCCAATATTTTAAGGAGCATTCATTGCGGAGCTTTGGGGTATCTGGTTATAAAGCTCAGCTATCTATTGGGGGAAAAGTAACTGTTTTTCTTTACAAATAGAAGTGCACAATGTCTATGCCATAAGGAAAATGCTTTTTAAATAGTTGTGAATACTAACAATTTTTAGAGCCAAGTAGAAGACCCATTATTAAGCACCATTCCCCCACATTTTTGCAATGGGATCCTGTTCTCTTTACACCCATGTCCCCCACGTATCAAAGAGAAGGGTGGCCCCCAACATTAGCAGTGTCCACATTCACTTCCCCTCAGCCCAAAGCCAAACTCTTTGGCTTGTAAGTGCTTTTATTCGTTTTTATAAGCCAAGAGGGACTTGTTCATCAGAGTTCATCACGCCTCTATTTTTCCCCCCCCTCCATTTAATTTTAAGAGTGGGCCAGCCCCAATATTTGAAACTCCTCCTGCTCCAATTCTTTTCATTCTTTCTTCCTTCCTTCCTTCCCCCTCGCCCCCTCCCTCTGTCTCCTACTCTGTCCCCTTCAGAAGCCCCCAGGATGACACCGCTCATTGATGCTTCTCCTTCATTAGCATTTCAGCAACTTGGCTCAGTAGTTTCAGAGACAATCCGTCATGAGAAAACTGAAGAATGTGCCCCATTTGCATGATTCTGTGCCAGAATGCAACTTTTTCTCAGCTGTTCATTGTGTAATTTCCCCTTGAGCCTTCAACTTTCCCATGAAGTCCCAGCAATCATATTATAGAATTCCAGACCAGCTGAAATGCTCCAAAGATTGGTTTTATTGACATTTTTAACCAACCTCACAGCTCTACAAAGAGAATCACATACATAAGAAACACAGTTTTACTTTCTGTTGTTACGAAAGGCAACGTGCCTTAGATGAATAAAGTCTTTTGAAACTACAAGAAGGAATTTATGCCCCATGATGAGAACGATCCAATAACTGTTGTGAATCCTTAGGCATATTTTTAACTTCCACTTGTCCTTCCTTAATTATTTTATTCCTCTTACAATTAAATGTTTGTAATCCATTTTGAGAGTCTTTCCGAAATGAATGGATATGCAAACAACTTGATTGAAATGCTCAGTGCATATGACTAAAAGTTACTGGCTCTCACACATCAGCAGAACAAATCAAGCTTTTGGTTAGTTGGTTTTAGAAATCAAAAAGTGGTTTATAAAAAAAGACAAGCAGATAAAACCTGCTTCTAATTACTTTCTTGAGGGCATCTGAGTTTGTAGAAATAAAGAGTTTATTATATTAAAAGTAAGCAAGAAACTGAAAATTGGTGTAAAGCAATCAAACTACTTTGTCAATTAAAATGTATCCCATTAGGAAAATTAGGCACCTGTTCTACAAAAGTTAGACAATAGAGCATGGGAGGAGAACACTGCATTTTAACAATCTGGTTGCTAATTAAATTCTTTACTTTTTCCTATGTACGCCAATAACTATCATTTTTCCCATGTCATTTTTAACCTACCAAAACAGAACTTGTTTTTAATTATTCTGCCTCTGAAAAACACCAGATTTCTTCTATGCTTTCACAGCCATAGCATAGGAAATACAAATATATAGATAAATATTTTATATACAATTCAGAAAAAAAAAAAATTAAATACACTCTAGATACTTTTTAACACAGATTTGTGTCCCCCCCCTTCCCCCTCCCAGTGGGGTTGGCTGTGTAAAAAGCATCCTTGCTGACTCAGGTAAATATATTGAACAAACACATAGACACACTCACACTATGTGAGCATATACTTATATACATACTTGCATTTATACATCTATGTTGCTAAAATCCCATGGAATTAAAGCTTGCCAAGATTAGAACTTCATAAACAGATAAATTAGGGTCCCTCCGATGCGAAAGACAGGTTTTTTGGTGAGAAGCTCACACGGTGATTAGAGTGAGGTTGTGGAAGATTTCATTAATTATAGGTGACTGGTTTTCCTCTCAGAGGACAGCTCAGGTCCCCCAGCTCCCCCTTGGCAGCTCATCTTAAATTGTTGTCTAACCTTTCCCTTAATTCAGCTCATCTTGAGCTGATGGGAACTGCTTTCATTCCACCTCTTGTGGAGGTAATGAAACAATCTTCTTATTCACTTGGTTCCTCTGAGCCGGTGACACACAACAAAAAACCCAGRGCCCTGATTAATGGCCGCTAATTAGCAATGTTAATGACCAGGTGTCCAAGAGCATGGCCAGCTCCTCTCAGCATGGAGTGATCCCTCAATAAGGGCCCTGCAAATCCAGCCCCGGTGACCCTTCCCCTCAGCTGCCAGTAATGAAGCTGAGCTCTCTCATTACACCCAGGAGAGGCTCAGGGGGAGGCCCGGGCCTTGAGAGCCAAACCTTTTCCTTCGGGTCTAGTGGGCCTTCCAATAATTAAGGTCAGCATTTTTGCTCCCCCCTCCCGGCCTTTTCCCCCTTAAAAAAAAAAAAACCCACAACCAAAAAAACCCAGCCCTCAAAGGTAAAAGATTTGGACGAAGGGAGGTTTAGCTCTTTCGGCTTTCTCCCCTTTCCCAGTGATAAAGATGCTTTTTCCCAGTGTGTTCGGGCTGCTCATGGCTCCTTCCTCCCCCTCGAGTTTCGAGTCCTCCTGAGCCAGCTACGCAATGAGGGAAAACCTCCACCGGCTGCAGCAGTCGCTCCCTGTCAAACCCTACCTGCTGCCTCCCGTAGTGAAGAGAAATGGAAGAGCACGGAGGTGGAGTGATGCTTGCGCTGGCAAAACAGAAAAGTCACGTATATCAGTTAAAAAGCCAAATGCACATCTCCACAGGTCAGACTGGCCACACAGAAATGTATTTATATATGATTCCTCATCAATACTTCAGTCATATTTATTATTATTAATTTTAGATGTGTAAAAAGTGACCTTCGGCATAAACACCAAGTATAACATGCCGCTTTGGGGAGTTTATTTGGCTGCAGTTTGTAACTCCTTTCATCCAGCAGCACGAAGCAGAATTGATCTCTGCTTTCTGCCTCCGGGTTTGGGAAAGCAGAAAGGGGAGTTGGCCCCATCCAGCTGTGGCCCCGGTGCAGGCAGAGCTGCCTGGGCTGCCAGCTGCTGCCTGAGCCTCTGATCGTCCTGACACGGGCCCCTGTCTGTCAGTAYGGGCTGTGGGCGACGACAATAGTTTGTAAGTTTTAGAGATCGATCTTGTTTTTTGGAGGGAGGGGGCTTTTTAAGGACAGGGGGATGTTATGTCAGTGTGCGTGCAGCACACGGGTACAAAAAAGAGCCAAATCTTTAAAGAAACAGAGAACCGTTTTATTTTTGCTTTGTCAACTTAGCAAATGTAGTGACATATGAGAGAGAAAAAGCTCTGCAATGCACCTGCCTGCAACCTGTGTGGTAAGGCTGTGTGCTCCTTTATATCTGAAGATTCTGGAAACTGTAAGTTAGCTTTCTTAGCTTTAACTTTGACAATACAAATGTTTTCTTTTAATTGGAAGAATATTACTGCAAGTCCATCATTTTTTTCAGTTGTGCACTGTGAAATGAAGGCACAATATTAACATGCATCTTGAGAGGGAGTAGTTAAGGGAGCTGATGGGGAGATAGGAAGCCTTTAGATCACACCTTGAGCTGGAAGTGACAGAAAGTTAATACTGCAAGAATGCCATTTGGTGGCTGTTCTAAGATAAGGGGGAGCCTGGCTCAAACCTTAATGTGTTAGTGCCTTCAGAAATGCATTACCAGTAGTTGGGGAGGTAGCTGGACACCACATTGCGCCAATTGTTTTCCTGTAAATCCTTATAGGGGTGATTTCTATCTAACCATGTGATACTGTCTCCTCCCAAATAACAATTATTCCCTCTTCTCTTGACCATCTGGGCATTACAGCAGTGGCTAACATGGCAAATTAATATCAGGATGATAATACATTTGGATTTGCCTAGTGAAATTTAATGAGTTATAAAAAAGAAAAGGTGCTGCCTTTTGAGATGACTGGGAGCCTGCGTAGAGGAGGTGACGCTCCACCAACAAGCCTGCACTCCAGCTACTGGACTTCTGTGCATAAATAAATTACTAAACTTTTCGCTTTTGCCTCTTTAGACTATTTTACTGGCACCCAACTTGCCTAGAAAAAAATCTTGCAAGATATACTGGTTCATTCCTAGTCGATTAGTCGCTCTCCATGGGATCATTGGAGTTTCTAAGGGTACGCAGCCTTGAAATTTTGCTGCTTTCACCTTGCACGCAGCAGGTGATTCAGTAAGGACCTGCTCTGGCTTGCTTCACCTGAAATTGTAAACCTGCAGTAGGTCAGCTGTCTTTTAAAGAGAGACATGGATTTTGGATGAAGATTTATATCTATTCCCTATCTAGAGGTGTGTGCTGATTGTCATTACAGATAAGAAAGGTTCAGTTCCCAGCTCTCCCATTGACCTCCTCAGAGATTTTGGGCAAGTTATTTACAGCCAATAAGGGTTGCTGATGAAAAGATGATATAGTGATGGTGAAAGCATCAAAAATAGAAATTAGTATAAAAAGCTTATTGAAAATTTGGCCAGGCATAAAAAAACCCAAAACAACACAACAGAATAAAAATAAGCCTGCCTCAACTCCTTATGTATAAAACAGGTGTAACACCATTGCCTTTATTTTCCCCCTATCAAGGCAGACTGAAGCAAGGACTGACCCTTCATGTGCATCTCTGTGGCATCAAAATCCTATGGGAAACCAGTGGCAATTGAGGGCTTTAGCTATATGACATAAAGAAGAACAACTCAGTTTTCAAAATATCATTCACTCGTCGTAACTTCATTTATAGCACTGTGCTGTTCATAAAGCCATGAACAGCAAAGCAACTCCTGCAAACTGTAAGAGCTTTTGTAACTCCATCCTACGCATCTAATTGATCGGCTATGCCAAAAAGAACAAAAGTCTTTCTATAGCTATAGTTATTCTATTACAGGTTATGCAGATAAGGTTACAGCTAGAGCCAGACACGTTTTTTCCAGATAAACTTTTTTCACTGAGAAATACACATTCAGATCACGAACTTTTCATGAATGTGTATTGAGTTGATTTTTTTTTTTTTAAACTAAGAGTCTAAAAATGTTTTCATCTAAATTTACTTATAGTTAATTAGAAACGTCTAGGAAGCTTGAAACTGCTTTTCCGTGAAATATGAAATATTTTTTCAGGGTTTTAGTTCACCAAAATTTTGCACAAAACTTCTCTTCAGGCCTTCATCTCTGTTACTGCATACACACCTCTGTTATTGAACAACCAGTTACCTGAACAGCTTCACTAGCCACCCTTCTGCCTCCTGTATGCTTGTCCTTTCAGGCAGTGGCTGTAATGCCTTTTAAATGTATCTTCAAAAATATTTTCTCCCCTTCTCTACAGCATTGCTGAAGTCATTGCTTAAATAAAACAACTGGTACTCTAGTTGCTCATTACATATTGGTAGTTCATTTATGAAGAGAATGGGGATCAAAAGCAAATTTTTGCCTGATTCCAAACTTTCTCAGGCATTTGAACACAGCTTCTGCTCAGTGTCCCACAGGGAAGGAAGAAAGGAGAAACACATCAGGGCAGTGACCACCCTGTGGGCCAAATCGCAGTCACYGATGCCAAGGAAGTTCTGACACTGACTTCTGTAACAACAAGAGCTAGAAGCTTTGGAAGATAAGAGACCTTTAATGGAGTTTTGAAATCTGTTGACAATAAAGATGCTCATTCTCCTTAATCCTGTAAGGTCCGTGTTACATGCAGTATGCTATTTAGTGAACTCTTCAGCAACAACAAAAATCAGTCTCCAAAACTTCTGGAATCCTCTTGACACTGGCAATACTTTGCTTTTATACTGTCTAGGTTTATGCCCATTATAAACTCCCAAAAAGGACAATGCTGAGGAGTGCACAGCAAGTGTAGAGATTGGGCTGAATGTTTTGATTGCTGTGTTAAATTCTTGGCTTATCCGGCAATTTACTTTGCAACTACAGTTTATCAGGATTTTATGGGTGGTTTTCCAGTTGCTTTTTCTAATCACTTTCTGTTACAATCCTCTGCCTCAGTTTTCCCCATTGAAAAATGGACACGTCACTACCTTTTCAACAAGATAAGGTGAAACTTCATTTGTTAATGTTTGCAAAGCAATTTGCAACGATTGGTTTGTAGCTGCGCTAAGTACAATGTATTATTAATAAAGTCATTAGATAACAATAAATAAGGAAGGAATTATGTGGATTCTGATAAAAGGCAACTGGTAACAAGGCAAGAATTTTGCCTATTATTGGAGCACATAGCTCCATAAGCAAATTAAAACAAGGGCTCTGTCCTCAGAGTTTGGGCAATCCAGGCTACATAATTGATTTGAGAAGAGCTACTCCAGGCTACTGTGTAATTACAGAAGTATTCACTCTTCTGGCTCCCACTCTCCTTGTCATGTTCTACCTCATTGCCCTTTATGCTAAAGCCTTTGTTGATGAGGGGACGGAAGCAGTAAGGACAAATAAAGCAATTAGCAGGTAGGGGGAATGCTACCACTGTTTAAGGATAACACACAGCCTTTATTGGGACATTTACTAAGTAGAAGTCTAGAGCCCGTGAGTCAGGAGGAAAATACAGGTAATCCAGAAAAATAAACAAATTTAAAAAAAAAGACCCTTTCTCATATGTATGTGGCATTCAAGAAGTCTTGGCAGGAGGAAAACATTTTCAAATAGTCTATATCAAAAACATGATGATTTTACTTTAAATAACTATATTTTTAGTGAGATTAGCTTCCAACTTTCTAATTTCTTTTTTTTAAAACCAGAGTCTCATCACTAGAGTGCTCTTCTCTCTTGTTTCAAGTGTGCATTGGCAGGAAGCAAACACTAATTTTTGAAGGGCTAAAATCTCATTTCAAGTTGCTGCAAAGCCAGCCAGGAGAGGGAGCCAAGACCTTGAACAAACCTTTCTTCCTGGCTCTCTGACACCCTAGGAAGGAAGCTGAGCCATTTTGGCCGGGGCTCCGCTGTGATCACAGGGCTTGTGTGAATGCATTGCATGAGGAAGGGGCAAAAGTGACCGGGAGACAAAATAACACATGGCGTCCCCAAGCATCAAATGTTGGGCGACTCATGGTGTAAGGGAGAGAAGAAGGAAGAAAGATAAATGAGGACTAGTGAAAATGAGCAGTACTGTAGTTTCTCACTTTTGATGCTTCCATCACTCATCAGGAGACTAGTTTAAGAGATTGTTATATTCTGTGGACTCTGGTTCTCTTCATAACTCACTATCCGTTGAGTTTGAGACAGGTATGAAGAAAATCATGGATCTTCTGCAGAGTGTAGCAGACTGAGATTACAGCAGGTCTAAATTTGGATCAGAACTGCAACACCAGGCCCTGAAATGCATGGAAGTGCTGCTGCTCCTCCAAAGACACCCCAGTGCTTGGGTGGAATTTTGAGTTCTGATCTCCAGAARAAAAGTCCAAGCTACTCTTTATCTCCATAACACACCAATCCAAGGTGCCGCACCAGGCATGCCTGAACATTTTAGCTGGTGTGAACATGGGTGCGGATGTGACCTGAGAAATGCTGAGGGATTTGTATAAGTAAATGTTCTTTACCTCCATATATTCAGTCCAAAAACATTGCAGGAATGCTAAGGCTTACCACATTCCTCCTTGTGAACAATGTAAAAGCAAACCTCCTGATGTAAAAGTCAACTTTATTTTTTACTGCTAAAAAGTGAGCATTGTGGTTAGTAGATATCAAGGATACTTATGTCTATATGGACTGTGACTATGTATGTTAAATAGCTGAATCACTGTCACTCTTAATTAGAAATTCATATTTTACCAGAGCTTGGTTGTAAAGTAAAAAGAAATTACTAAGATTAGTGGGAAAGCAAAAATAAAAAAAGAAAACTGAGAATGGGGGGGGTGGGGGTGGGGTGTGGAATCACATTTCACATTTTTAAGTGGAGAAACATTAGAAATTAAGAGGACATTTTCATTCAGGGCCATTTGTCATATTTTTCTAGCTGAAAATCTAGAAGAGAGGAGAAGATTCTGATTCCAATTTTACATTCTTAATTTTTTCCATTTCTAAGCTTTCAATGTTTATATAAATCATCTCTCTTCCTTTACGTCTAATGGGAAGAAAACAAAAAAAAATGTTAAGACCAGTTTATAATGGAGGGAGCAATCGCCAGGAAAATTTTAAAAGTCTTTTTTGCTAACTAAACTGAAAATTGTTTTTCAAACTAAACTTAAACAAAAATGGCTTAATTTTGACTCTTTTATCTTGAAATTTCTCTCTGAAATGATAAAAAAGTCAAACTTGAAGTGTATACTTTTGTTTTTTCTAAAAATCTATAGGAAAATGTTTTTCTTCAAACATTTTAACGAATTTTAATTATTGTGATCTGTTACAATCATTTATTTGTAGATTCAGATAACAAATTCATTCCTTATTACCGTCTTCATTTTTCTATATTGTTTTGAATTCTTTTTCCCCATTGTGCAGGTAGCAACTTCTCAGAAGCGCATCCAAAATAAACTAACAATGAATAGTGACGAACTGAGTTGAAAACAAAAAGAACCTTTTCCCTATTCTTATCTTAAAGATCAAAGTATTTGGATGGGAGACAAACACACTACACCTTATTTGCCAAACTATTTTCTCTTTATAGAAGCCTAGCAGTGTTTCTTCAGGTGGTTTACCCAAGCTATGAGATGGTGAGTCTCTCCAGACCCCTCTAACGGGGAGCGAGGGATCAGCCTGGAGATGTTTCAGAACAGCAGCCCCAAGGCTAGAAATCAGTGGAGAAACTTCTCACAACTCTCTTTTCAGGCAGCTCAGGGGAAGCAACTTAATATATGCGCCTAAAGTTAGATGCCAGGAGCTTTTTTTACTCCTTGTGGTCTCTGCAGAGCAAGATCTTCCTCAAGCAACACTGATATCAATTTACAGAAGACAAAACTGAGGCACAGGGGGAAGCAACCCTGCATGGAAATGGCTGGCTGGAGATCTGAACCAAATCTCTGAAATCCCACTCTGGTGCTCTCTCATTGAACCACACTGTGCTGTGGTGTAGGGAAACCTAAATCTTGCCACGCTTGCTTTGTACGTAAACACCAAAGTTAATTTCCCAGACTTTACAACCTGGCCACGTGCTGCAGAACTCTATCAATTATTGTGTTTCCAACAAGTGGGAATAAAAGGCAGAGCTTGCTAGATGAACGACCACAGAGCATACCTTGCCAGTGGCTGCATAGCAGCGTCAGAAACATTAGCATGAATCCCCACAGCTATCCTGTAGATCTTGATTAAAGTCAGGGGGAGTTTCAGGTCTGTTATTAAATGTTCAATTACACTCTGCGAGCAACAACAGAAGCAAATTGATAAAAATATGGTAGGAGACAATAGGTTTTGAGCAAAGGAAACCACTGAAATATGTTTGTGAAGAGAGCCTGGAATGATTTGAATAATGAACAAATTTGTAAAAATCAAAGTCTGTTTGCAAGTGAATAACAAACAGAGGAAAGGGCAGAATTGGTTGAATGAATTATGCATTATGAATCATTTAACAAGCACTGATATCTATAAAGATAATGATTCTAATGTAAATAACAAGCTTTTAATATTTATGCAAGCTTAATAGTCTGGAGGGCCTGAAATGATAGGTAAAAATTAAAACATCTCCTCAGTGTTTTTCAGTGGAAAACAGATCTATCACAATGTCACAAAACCAAAACAGTATCACTTCATGCTAGGTTTGATACACCTTTAGTCCACTGGGACCCTGTCTGCCCTAATGCTGAGGTCTGGACAGAATGAACACCTCTAATTCACAGTGATGCCATGAAAGTAAAATCAGTGCCTGCTGAACTCCCTAGATATTACAGAGCACTCAAACAGTGACAAAACTGGAGATTTCACTTTCCTCTCTGCTTTGAGATAAGGATCTCTGTACCGACTTAGTGCAATCACAGCAGCGAGTGGAGAAAGGAAATGAAAAGCCCCTTCCCCTCCCCTACGTGCACATAGTTATGTGTGGGAAAAAGAGAGAGAGGCTATAGAAAGCCCTGTGCAATCACAGCTGGGCTGTTAATTGCTTTGCCCTGTGCACAGATTCACACCTTGTTGCTCCTCTGCGATAAGAAATGGCCACCCAGCCCAGCAGTCTCAAGGCAAGGGCAAAAAGGGTTTCGTATTCACCTGTGCTATTTTCGTATCACTGAAATGCCCATGTGTTATCACAGGCATGACACTGTCTAGGCTCCCATGGATGACAGCAGTACTGAAAGTCAGGGAGTGATAGTGTGACCAAGAAAGGATTGGGTTTCTCAAACCCCTTTTTGTTAAATCGAGGTTACAGCAAGGGAAAAAACGCTGGTTCAGAGAAGCAAATTGAAACGAATGCACTGCCACACACCCAGCCGCTGATCATGGCAGCAGAAGGGCCAGCCGTTAGGGAAAACCAGACTTTCCCAACAAATCTGTCTCTTTCGTAGCTAGTACTCTGATTCCTAAAGAGTTTTCACATGTACCTTTGGGAGACAAGGTTGCCATGTCCATTTTCCTTCTGTGTGGCCATGGATTTCTGCAAAACCTACTTACTTGGAGGTCTCATCTGGTACAATTCCCTGGCTCTTAATTCAGATGGAAAACTGGCATGTACTAAGTGTGTCACTATATCGAATTGCATAGAGCCTGCAAAATATGTTGTTTTAAAAAAAAAAAAATTAACTTGACCTGCAGGATATTAATATAGGGGCAACTACCCCTGCAGGATATAAAATGGGCACCAACTATAAGAGCTTCCATTAGTGCTGTAGGTTTCTAGTCCCAGTAACGGTCATTTCATCTGAACATGTGGAAATAAAAACAAACCATAATAGGACTTAAAAAGCATTCAATGCATATTTGTCCATAAACACGTTGTATAAATAAAAGCTCTTTAAAAAAAAAATGTGTCAAATGAATCAATGTGTATTCTATTACGGAATAATAATATCCCATACCACATGCGTTGCTGAAGCAAATAACTTTAGCTGGTATAATAGTATTTTCCATTTTGTGGTACAGCTTATATTTTGATCTGTTGATTAAGGACCTGCCCCTGAGGAAGTCAATGACAAGAGTTCCCCATGCTTAAAAGGAGAAGGAAAAATGTGTAAACGATTTGGCCACAAATAAGGAAACAAATGTATTTTTTTCCCTTTCTCCTAGTGTGAGTGAATGTTGAATACAAAGCCAGTTGAAGACAGTGGAAAGATTTGCTCTTTGCTTCAGCAGCTTTGGATCTGGCCCTAAGTATGTATGTGTGAGATAAATTTTGGCACTACTGGAAACCCCACCTCATACCTCCCACTGAGAATATGTCATCTTTCTATGTGCTCATGCATGCCAAAGCTTTATCTCTTTTGAAATATTGCCCAGAATCAAACTATGTTTACTTAAGTAATAGGGAGATTCACTTATATGCAATAATTTCTTCAATGGAGAGGCTGTCTTTCCGCAGTTGTACTTTGGACTTTGTTCCTAGTTTAGCTACTATTTTTCTAACTTGATGGTTTTATCCAGGTTTGACAACAGGGCTGGATTTTTATTGGATTTTTTTTTTTTGAAGTTACACACCTGGAATTAGCTTTTTCTGCCAAGAATTACAGTGCACCTGGAAGTACTAAATCATTTTTATCTGTTTTTTAGTGGTTTTGCACAATGGAATTGCATCTCTTTAAATCTTTCTTACCTTTTACAAAACTAAATTGCAGCTCTAGACAGAGCATTTTATGAGTATGTAGATACAGATATGAGATAGTTGTGCCCTACTAGTGTCTGCCTCTGCCAATCCTAGAAGTAGCTAGCTGAGAACTACCTCTCAGGGTTTCTTTCCCCTTCGGTGGCTCTGCTTACCTACGTAACATATGGAAATGTGAGCATACACTTACAGCAGATTGTTTGCTATGTTTACACCAGTTCTAACACTAATCCCCATTAATGTTTGATATTGCTCCCAAAGAGTTTAAATAGATGTCAGGCCCCAGATCCATTGCATACGCGTTAGGCATCGTATAAACTTCAAATAGAAAGACACTGAAACACTGTGGGGTGTCCTTTTTTTAACATCACGTTTGCTGACTGGATTAACCACATCAAGTGTATGCTACTTTCATGATTTCTGTCATCATATTTAAGAGTCCTGTTTTCAAGGAAAACATAAAAGTTTCACATCGCCTTAGGAGTCTAGCTTCTTGCTTCTCCTCTCAGTTTCTTCCATTTATCAAACATGTCTGCGGGTGCAAAGTGAAAGAACAGCTAGATGCATGCAAACAAACATAAAACTTTCTTCCTATTAAAGAATATCAAACACAGGCTCTACTGGCTGCATTTTGCTGCAGAACAATAACCACCAGGGTCATGGCGAAGTTTACTCCAGGCTTTGTAGCCCATCCAGCGACAGCCCAGGTGCCCTGACTCATTAGAAAACATTTAACTGCTGTGCAGAGACATGGTCCCTTCTGCAAGGGCTAACAGGAACTGCCTGAGGACCACAGAAATGCCAAGTGCCAGGCACATCCCCAGCTCAAGCTGCTCCCAAGATCAGCTTTCCCCAGTATGAGCTACATGTAGTTACTGGGATTTTATGTTACAGTAGAGAGAAGTCTTGAGACCTTCATTCTTTGTCCACCACATGGAGAAGAAAGCTGGTCATGCCAGGTATTCCCTTTCCCTCTCACCTCGCTTTCCCAATTATTTTATTTTACACGAGGCTGTTTCTCAGGCTGATTATTTAAAAAATTACTGTCTTCGGGGCTCAGCTCTGAGGTTGCAAAGCTTTCCTCTCCACCAAACCACCTCTGTCTGAGGTACTTGGGATGCAACCACTTTGCATTTAGAGGACTCTTTCTCATTATACATTTATATAGTGCCCAGTTCAACAGGACCCTGATTTTAGCTGGAGCCTTTCTGAAACCCTTGTATTGTCATACAAGCAATAGTGACAACATCTGGCTACAAAAATCACCAGCACAAATGAGCAACATTGTGTGAGAGCACTTGGGGATGGCAGACAGTGAAGAGCAGAAAGTGGTTATGGAGACAAGCTTGTAATTGAACAGAGCTGATCTGCTCCTTTAGGCTACAAACAACTAATTCTCACTTCAGCCAACCACAGAAAAAGTAAATAAAAGCTGTAGACACAGCCATATATATTAAAATATAGTGTTGTTTAGTAACGAAAATAATTGGACTTCACAAGTTAATGTTTTGCAGCAGGGGATAATTTTCTGTTAAATGAGTAAGCTGTGTCTCAACCTTTGCTAGGCTCATTATATCCTTTAAGTAGTTCAAGTTTCCAGATAACCAGCAGGAGAACCAGGTAAGCAGGCAAAATTAGTATGGCTGGGAAAATTTGTATCTGTCACACAGGTCTGGTTCCCACACACTCTGGTTACATCATTACTTAGTCTGTTAACTAGGAAACCAATTAGGCCAGAGAGCTACCGTCAGGTGACCAAAACACGAAAATGCACAAGAAACCCTACCCGAAAGATGGGATTTCAGCAGAGGCCCTCAGATAGCTGACTCCTCTTCTGCTGCACTGCAATTTTCGTATTTCGTTTCACCTTTGCTTTCAGGCTGAGCTCTGAGGTCCCACAGATTGATGGTTGAAGCAGCCTTGTTTCTCCCCCCAACAGGTGCACTGAGAAAATTGTTTCCTGCATCAAAAATTACACAAAATTATGTAATAATTTACTCTGGAAAATTCCCTTCTCCTTCACACCTTTTAATTTACAGTGCAAGAACAAGGCAGTAGCTACAGAACTGAATGCTGCACTGTGGGCAACAGCACGTTCATCTTAAAGGAAAAGGGTGTGTAAGACTAGGGCAAAGCTGAAGTTTCAGGGCACAAACAGCTTCAATAACTATTATTTGCTTTCTGCAAATGTTGAAGGCATTTCTCCATGCACAGAGGAAGCACAAAGGGTGCTCACCCTCAGGAGAAAAGCGTGCATGGGCAGAGGCCGCCAGCGTGGGGCACCATGAGGACAGGTGAAAGCCAGCTTCCTGTAAAGCATGCATAAGAAGGGAGTATGCATGTATGTATAAATAAACACACTTAATCTCTATACTACATCATTGACCTAGCTGTAGTATTATTATACATATGAAAAATGTAGCTTACATGGCTAGAATATATTTTTATAGGCACATACACATTATATATAAATATATATGTATTGTATACTACAAATGATGTAGATATTTTCTAGCTTGYACATCTTTCCTGATTCTGGTATCACCTGAAGAGCTCAATGACTTGCTAAGTCCTTGCTCATATCTACAGAAAACCTGCAAACACCTCTAATACCTCAGCTCCAGGCCAAGAGCATTAACAGGCCACGTCCTCTTTCTCTATATTCTCGTTCAGATTTGTTTTCTATTAGGACAATGAGAAAGGGGGAAAGAGTTGATTAAAACCTCACCTCAAAAGCCTCAAGGAGAGACTTCATGTACAAGGTGAGGGTAGGCTGAGGGCAAGGGGTGTCCTCACCCGTTTGAGGATCATACTCAGATACCAGCACTATTACCTTTTGATCAGTAGTACAGTGCCATTGGTTTAAAGTTTGTTTTCCCCCGATGTGGCCCCCTCCATTTCTGACGGCCTGTCGTCTTCGTTGTTTTTGGAAAATGATCATCAGAGGAAGTAAACTAATCAGAAATACTTTCCTTCCCAATGATTTTGTTGAGCAGATGATTTGACCACTGTGTAGAGAAGAGCAAACTAGTCTCTGCCGGACGTCTGCCAACTTGGGGAACCAGGCTCTCGCATGTTTTCCAGCACAAGCACCTCATTATTAATTCATGCTCCAGGTCCTCTGTACATGCTGTTACTAATATTAGGTTTCGACAGAGTAATGAGCAACAGCAATAGACTGACTATCTTAATATATTTTAAATAATGTTTGAAATATTAAATTTGAGTTTGGATTTTTAATTAGGGCCTGAGCAGGGTATTAACAATCTTCCTACTGTTTTGCAGCCAGCAAGCAAATAAGATAGGGATTGTTCTGATCTGAACACTGAAGGCCAGTCTGATTTAGGGGATGGATCTGAAATATAACACCAAACTTTAAAGCATGAGGGAAGTTTGACCCATCCCTATGCTAAAAGGGGATTTTTGATATGGGACTATAGGAAAAGTAAATAGTTGTGAGACCAGCTCTTGTGGATACGTTTTGTAATATACTTGCAGTGAGCTGCCCAGGGACAGTTTGACTCTCAAGGATGCCACTGCTATTAAATAAAGGGGATGTGGGTAGCTGAGCATAGAGAAACGGGGTTGTTGTGGTATAAATCTATACCATAAGGATATATACAGTAGGAAAAAAAAAAAAGGCAGGCAAGCTGTGGGTCTGAAAACTCTACAGGGCTTCAAAGTCCTTCCCACTGCTGTGCTTCAGACAGGAGCATAGGTCAGCATCTTCTCCTTGGTTGGATATACATATATTAAAGGACTTATTTAAAATTTGAGCCGGGCAAAGGGCTAGAGCCATTTTTCTGTGAGCGTGCTGTGCACATTTCTGTATGCACTCCTTTTGAGAGGGAGTTCGCAACGAAGATTTCCCCGTTCTGGAACTCACTCCTCCCACTTGGTCTGTTGGAGCCTGAATACATTGACCTATGGGGCACATTGCAAAGCCTAACTATTTTCCCAGGATTTTTCTGAATGAATGACTTGAGTAGGTAGAGAGAAGAACGTTTCATTTGTACAGTACGTGGAGGCTTTTAATTAATAATGTTCCCATTTGAATGCCTATTGTATTTTTAAACGTGCTTTGTACGTATGCCTAGAGCATCGGATAACTGCAGGGGTTTTTTTCCAATTAAAAAACAAAAAAATCCCACAACAATGTGGCATTGCTGCAATGTGACACCGATCTTCTTTTCATGATAGTTTTATGCAGTGTCTAGCACAGTGGCCCCTGATCTGGACCATGACTTCTACATGCCAGCACCTAGCTAGCACCATCCAAACGATGGCAGGTCTCAAGGAGATGAAGCTTCACATCAGTTGGAGAGTTTGACACTGCTGATCATCACTATAGCGTTGGGGATGTTCTACGTACAGTCAGTAACATTAGAGAAGTGCCTAGGCACCTCATGGAGGTTTTACCTTCTTCCTTTCTGGATTTGGAGCTCTTCTTGAGAGATTGGGTCTTTTCTTGGATATGTTGGGCATTTCCTACTTTTTAGAACAAAAGAATCAGCCTGGTGAGTCTTCTCATGGCAGAAGGGTTTTGTTTGTTGAAAAGAAAGGCCTCAGGAGAAAGTGAAGTTGGTACTGGTTCCTACAGTTTGAGTAAGCATTTTCCAATGTTTTTTTTCTAAAAAACAAAACAAAACAAAACAACCCCAAACAAACAAACAAACAAAAAACAACAAAAAAAACCCCAAAACCTTTCTTGCTAAAAAGATATTAATTGTGATACCACAAAGTTGCAATTTTATGTCTGCTTTGGTCCCTCCCTAAACACCCTGGAATAGCCTGAAAACAAACATTTTAGTTTTTCATTTCAAAACGTCTCCGAATTTCAAAATTTCCTACAGAGATACTTGTTTAGCTGTTTGGTCCAGCTGCTGGTCTGTGGGTCAAATCTGACTCAGGGAAATGCTTCTATATGGTCCAGTTCTTTTTCTCTGTCGGAGGTGTCGGCAGCTTTACTAAAGTACATGCTTCTGAAACCCGTGAGTACATCCTTTTGTGCCTGGTCACCACACCAGCCCTGGATACGTCCATGCAGAAGCGGTCACCTTCTCCTGTGGGTTTGTGTGCATGGAGCAGGCACAGAGCAGATAGCATCACCCTATCAGCGTAACCATATGGGAGACATTTTTTTTATTTCAGTCTACAGATTATTACATTTTTTTTTAATTTACACCTAGACCAGTGACAAATATTTTGAGAAGACAGATGAGGGCGCTGCCAGCAAACTGGAGTACTATTGCACAACTCATTGTATTTAAGCTGTTTTCTTGATGAAGAGAGTTGTTTTGCAAAGACAAGTATCCAACAGGCTTTTTCCACACACTGTATTTGTCCTTGTTGTTTTAGTTCTCTTTCTGTTTTGCTGCTGTTTCTTTGAATTACAGGAGAAAACCACCACCCTTCCCGAAAGCCTTAAAAAACCCCTCCTGCCACCTCCGCTTTTTCATTCCTTTTCACTGAGTAGGCTGCCAAAATTGATTTTTGATTAGTTACTGCAACATGCAGCCCTTTTCTCTATTGCCATGTGGCCTTCCCTCCCATAATCAGGCAAGCGAGGAGCAAAGGACCAGGTGAACTCAAACCTGTCTCCAGAATCTTAATGCAGAGCTCCTTTGAGAAACACCGTGGACAACCACACTTTTTTCCTTCCTCTCTGAAAACCCTGTAAGAATCTTACACTTAAATCAGGTATTGTACAAGCTTCCTTATGTAGCTCTGTCAATGCACCACAACCCTGACCGGCAGTACTCTTGTATCTCTATCTCCCTCAGGAAAGACAGCATGGTTTGTACTGAACTGTGAGAAGAGCTCAAATTTGTACAAATTCTGCCCTTACATGAGGATGTACAAAGGTCAGTTACAAGGAGAGGGCTGGATTTAGCCTTAAACCAAGCTAAAACGCCGCTTTCCAGAAGAAAAGGGCTGATGATGAGATGCATTATTCCACTGAGTAACTTATCTATTGCAGGTATAATGACCAGCATCTTATTCTATTTCTATATTTTTATTTACATGATGCATGTTTTTCAGAATTAAAGGCCCTTAATTTTCCATTGCTTTTGCAGTCCATGGAATCCCAAGAATATTTTGACTGGAGAAACCCCAGACTTTGCAGCATGAATGATGGCAAGTGCAAACACATATATGAGAGGAATAAACATTCTTAGATCTAAAAGCCCTTTCTATATAAAAATTAAAATGTGTTTAAAAAAACTGATTTACAACAAACTGCTCTCAGGCAATTAAGATTTAAATCCAAAGGAATGAGGTACAATCAATCACATATTTAAAGTATCCAACGCTTTGTATAGTTGTTCAGCTATGCTTGCTGCTTCTGGCAATGAGATGCCACCAAGCAAAAGAATAGTTAATGCAACTTTCCCTTAAGGATCCCTCTTTCAAACCACTTATCTGAATACATGCAATGGTGGAAAGTGTTATGACTGAATTATTGAATCTATTTTGCAATTAGAAATTTGTACACAAAGTCTGAGAGATGTGATGGGCAACTCCTGCTCTTCTCTGATTATGTGTGTGAAGAGCTCTGGGAGACAGCCTTACAGTAACTCTAGGAAAGAACAGAAGGGACTGCTTACTCCAGAGTCTACAGCATGCAGACAACATCATGTAGAGTCCCCTCTGCAAAATAAGCCACACAGCTAGTGATAACCGAGTACAGACAGATACCTAACTCCCAACGCTAGGAAAATACAGGTGATAATGGTAGGAAATGTTTACAATGGCTTACCATGGGTGTTTATCACAATCAAATGCAAATTGTTATTTTCCAGCTAAGTTGGACTGTAGTTTTAGTGTTCTCAGTTCCACAGTACCCATGGATATTCAGATAGCAACCGTGGCTTGATATGTCCATTTCCATCTCATCTGGCTGTGAGGTGGCTAGATCTGTATCATATTGGTATGAGCTGCACAAATGCTGCTTCCAGATTCAGCTGCTGCAAAACATTTTACATGAGTCTGAACAAAGAGATTCCAGCTGGTCCAGGCTGAAGCAACATGTTTGCTTCCTTCTCCCTTTCATCTCTAAGCTCATTCATGCTGAGAGCGGATATAATTGCTCTCTATAAATACATTCAGGTTAGGCACTAAAGCGAGAGAAAAGATACTTAAGCAAATGGACAATGATGACACAAGGACAAATGATTACTAATGAGCAATGAATAAATTCAACCCATAAATCAAAGTTTCTGATTATCAGAAGACTGAAGTTCTGAAACACCTTTGCACTAAAACTWGGAAGAAAAAAATAGAATTTTCATGTGAAGCTTAATAAATAGATAGACTATGAGATACAGTTGCTTACAACAGCAGAGGAATGGACTTGGTAATCTAGGAGATCCCTTCCACTCCTATGCAAATAGTGAACACAAAATCTAAATCACTGCCTGGAGTTTGTATTAGTCTTCTGTTTTATTTTTATTCCAGGCCCTTTGGAATCTGACTTTTGTACTTTCAGCCAAAGTTGATCTTGCAAAATCTCTTATAGGTTCTTGTTGGTCAAATTTTAGAACCAACACCTAATAATTTTCCTTTCTAATTTGCCAGGTATCTACTACTTGAGCATGATCAACCTGATGGCTTATCCTCCTCAACTTCTGTGACTGTCTCTGAAGGATTTTCTTCATCTGCCTTTTGCCCCTCTAGTAGTCCCACAAAGTTCTGTGATGATTCTTTTCTTGTGTCTCTTTACGCCTGACCTGAAAATGTACCCCTTCACAGACATATCAGTCATCATTCTGTTCCAAACTACCTCCATTTGTCTTCAATCTTTGCAATGGACAACTAGCTGTCACTTAGCATGGTCAATACTAGGCATGGTAAATAAGAGCACTAAAGCCTATTTTAGGAATTGGTTATGGTATTAACAACCAGTTTTTCTGAACTAGGTTGAACCACCCTGACACAATCTTCTTCCTACTTGTCACTCATGTTTATGAGTTGGATGTAATTCCTGACCCGGGCCTCTCATTGGGTCCTCATGCTTCAGCTCTGTTTAAACTTTACCAGATCTCTCCCATTCCACAAAGCTAAAGCTCCTGTACTCATTATATTGTGTGCTAAATGCTGAAATGTCCTTTTTTTCTGGTTTTGATGAGTGCAGTTTTAACCTATTGCCTGCCATCCATCCATCCATCCATCCATCACGCTGCTGCGAGAAACATCTTCTTAGCCAATTGCCTGACCACATCACCCTTCTTAGGCATCCCTCAACTGCATTTCCCTTTTTTATCAGCCGATACAAGGTTTTGCCTTTGCTTTCAAAGATATTCATAAACTGGTTTTATCCACCCACTGCATCTTGTTCAGTCCCTAGACATGAGCTCGTCCTTGCAATCCACCCATGCAGTGAGCCCCTACCCCCACCTACTTGCTTAATTTTCAGTTCCATTTATGTTCTGTTCCAGCCATCATCTCCATGGAGCAGCTCTCTGGTAACATCAAGTAATCTCATTATTGTCCTTCAAAATGCTGATGTAAACTCTTCTGTCATTATACCTACAAAAAAATTGGACCACAATTGCTAAGTTGTAGTTCTATGATTATTGTTTATTATGATGATCAATATGGTTCAACTGTTTCTTTGTACCTCCTCCTATCTTGTTGCATACATACTTTGTAAATGGTCCAGGGAAATGACCGGCCTCTTGATCTGTATTTATACAGGAGTTAGTTCAGTGGTATTCTGGCTCTTGAAAAAGGCCTATGCTGATGCCTAACAGTAACAACAGAAAAGAAACTACTGTTATGTCAGAAACACCGTCCTTTTGTTCCACCTACTGTCATTCTCTCTCCARTCCAGGTCAGGGGCTTCTGGTCTTTTTTTTTTTATATACTGTTAGTGAAACTGGCCCTCTGGGACTCCCTCTGCTTTGCTGACACTCCTTATAATGTTTTTTTTCTCTGGAAGAAGAGAAATGTCAATATATTGGATGAAGAACTAGGTTATTTTTAGTGAGATGAAGAACTAGGTTATTTTTAGTGAGAAGACCATGGAGGTGAGTTCAGGTCATCCATAGAGCAAACTGAATGTGTCCTACTGTGCTTGTAGTGAATGAAAAATAGAAAGGGAACCAGTGGAGCTGTGGTCTATTCCCAGGTCTCTTGTCCTTCTCTTGTGGCTACTTTGCTGGTGAGGGCAAACCTCTTCACTCTTTTGGGAGTCCATTTCCATTTGTGTTTTGATTGCCTTTCAGATTTCAACTAAAAGCCTCCTAGGGAAAGGACAGTCTCTAACACTGTGTTTTGAAGTCCCCAACACAAACACTTTTAAGTGCTGCTGCGACCTCCTGCACCACCATCTTTGATATAACCCAACTAACATAATTAGACCCTGAAAAGCGACCAGTCAAAAACTCCCTCTTGCCAAGGGGGAAACTGTGCCTTCATTTGGGAAAGGCAGATATATAACAGAGCTGGGAGTCAGCAGCTCCCACAGAGACGGTGGGAAAGGGCAGACAGCAGGGGACAGAAAGAAGGATTTTCTGGGGCCTGGACAGAATTAACTGCAACTCGAAGTCCCCAAGTCAACTGTAACCAGGCATGGAAGCAAGGACCTGCCTGCAAGGATTTTGTAGGCAGGGATACAGCTGTATATGGCTCACTTTTATTTCAGTTCTAACCTAGCTACTTTGTGTTTCCTCTCTTCAAAAGATTACGCTTCTTGTTTGTGCTCTACACAACCTGGCTTTCTGAGTCTAAAGCCTCCCAGTCTTCTCTGGGGAGCTCACTATAAGAGAAGGTCTAGAAGGCAGCTCCACCTCAAAGGTCTGGCCAAACTAGAGTCATGTCACACCTCCACAGTACAAAATCCTTAATCTGACATTTTTCTTGCTTTCCATATGGCATAGTAAGAAGGAAGAAGTGGAAAACTTATTAAACATGACAGGGTATTGGTCTTGGTAATACTGTACCCCATATACCAAAAGCACTTTAGTGCCATAATGACTACATTCACAGAGAATAAGTTCAATGAGAAAATGCAGGCACATGCCAACCAATTCACCAGAAGAGGTTTGCCAGTCTGCCAACAGGGTTCAGAGACTCCTTCTGAGCTCTTTTCCTTCCCCATGATAGCCCTTAGGTAAATGTTTGCAGGAAATTCAAATACTTGTGAGCTGGCAGAGTTGCTGCTTCACAAGCCCTAACAAACGTAAACACTTCTGTTTCAGCACATCTGCCATTGCAATACCTACAGCCTTTCCAGAACCAAAGGATTAACTTTATTGTGCATTTGCTCAGCAGATCTGGTAACACAATATTGTACTTCTAAGCAGACAGATTACTCACAAGTTTCTGGATGCTACATCTTTAGAAACTCACTCTACTTAAAGATAAGTGTTGAATCTTGTAATCCCAGAAACATCCAACTGATGTAAAAAACAGTTATACCAAGGACCAGATGGATGCTATTTTTCCTCAGGTTATTTGGATATTCCAAAAGTAATGGTTTTATTATTATTTTTTGCACTGTAATATTAAACAGATGCAGCTTGTTTGTAAAGACTGCTGTGAGCCATTTTTTCTTCAGATTTTTAAAATAAAACAATAAAGGAAGTAAGGAGTTAGAAGTCTGTTTTGTATTACTTTATCATAGAAGGGAAAGAGAGACATTATATCAATATAGATAATTACATGGTTTTTATATGAAATAGTTATTAAAGAGCATTTTATGAACCTGTATAGAGAACCTCATTCAACACTTCTAGAAACCAGGAGTAATGCCACGGACATCAATTAAGTTATTTTATTTTTGGTAAGGGTAGGCTCAAATCTAGAAAAAGCATGTTTATGTATGTGTGTCTACGTGTGCAGCTGAGCACATCAGACACACTTTGGTAAATACTAAGACACTGACAGAAGCATTTTCCTGAAAAGTCAGGTGCCATCTTATTTTCTGGCTTATTTTTCAGGATGGCCATCATCCTGTCCCAGTCTAGAGACTAATCATGAGAAGTGCTGAGTTCTCACAATTTCCACCTGACCCCATGGCAGCTGAGAGCTCTGCACTGCTGTACCTTGGTCCTGCTGCCTAGCAAGGCCTAAAGAGACTAAAAATAAACAYGCGTTTATGTCAAAGGAAGCAAAACGTGGTTGACAACTCTCAGAGCAATTTACCTGCTAATCAGTTAGGAAGCTTCTCCCATAACCCTGGTCTCCACATTCAGTTGACCTCTTCTGTGGAGTGTTTCGCCCTTTGACCTATGGAGAACCTGAGCCTCCAAGTGACTTTATTTAATCAAAATGTGTACTGTATATGACTGATTTCTTTGCACCTTATAGACATGAGACAGTCTAACTGCAAAAGCTTGGAGATAAACTGTCTCCCTGAAGTAGATGTACAATGAGGATGTCCACTCGGCTGAATGTGTTCCTTTCCTCACCGCCAAGGGAAATTGGCCAAACTGATGAGCTATTTAAGTGTTTTGTGAATAAGCATCCTTGAAATGTGAAATATTTAATTACAAGGAATATTGTTATTGCTGCTTACTATTAATTTCACTCTGCCTCCAGTTACTTTATTTTATTAGAATGTGAGGATCTCTTCTCAATCAGATTATAAAGCATCTTGTATTATAAAACCTTAGGTTAGGATGGTGATAATTTTTTGAAACATTCAGTTTGTCTGGGCTGATAATTGCTATGCTGAGTTCTCATTCAAAAGCAATACTATTATTATTGTTGTGAAAATTCAAATATGAAGATTTCAGATGCTATTGAGTGAATGACAAAAGTACAGTTTCCAAACTATAAAAACACATTTTGACCTTCGTTCTTACAGGAACTCTGCAGCCAACATGGAACGGATCTGTTCCATCTTAGTGTGGAAATAATCTTAACTGAGGAAGTAGCACTTAGTCTTGCTGTGGAGGAAACTGGTTTTATTTAACTGAGTTCTGAGAGTTTAAAAATCCAACCTGTAAGCCTATTAGGTACAGACTTTAAATGCACTTTAGAGTCCACGTTACCAACATGTTGAGCATCCTCCCTTCCCAGGGGCTTTAACAGGATTGAGGCTGCTGAGCACTTCTCAGAAGTTTTCACTGCCTCACAGTATTGTGCCCACAGGAGCAGTGGACTATATGTGTGGGTAGAGCTTACTTTGCCATGCCATCACTGACTAGTCCTAACAGTGGCTGGCCTGAACTTCCAAGTCTTAGAATAAAAAGAGGTTCTGAATTCAGGTGTTGCCATGTGATTTTTAGAACAGTACCATAACACAGTCCCTTGCTATTTTTACAGAATAGAGTGTCTCTGTCTCCATGTCCCTCAGACAATTTGAAATTCCTTTGTCAGTTCTCTCTTCTACCTTTACAAAATGTTTCCCTGCGCTGAAAACCTAATTTATCATTGAAGCAAAAATCCACAGTTCTGGATGCAGACACTTCATTGACTCAGTAGGGATTAATAGTTAGACATCTTTCTAAATGAATTGAAGATACAGTCAAGCTGAGTGGTCCAGATCCGAGCTTTGCTAGATCAACCTCAATACTAACACCTCTTCAATGAGTGTGTAGACAGTTCATAGTCTGCATCTATGTGATCATATGTAATTTAGTTTGACAGGAGTTTGCTTCAGGCAGTATGACGAAACCCCAGTAACATATATACAAAATAGAAATCAGTCAAGATGACTCTGAGCTTCACAATTGCCCGATGGCATGGTTTTGGGCAGGCGACCAAGGCAGACTTTTTGGATAATCACCAGTGTCACTCTGGAAGTACCAACGCTGTGCTACTGTCTGCAAAACGATCACCTCCTGTCTTGCCAGGGGGCCGCTGAAGATACCAGCCTCATTCACTTCAAGGAAGAACATGGTAAAGACCAGCCAGTTGTGTACAATACGGGAGACTTGGGTTGGGGTACAATTCCTGCTCTTTCAAAGACATCAGCTGTGAACTTAAATAAGAGACTCAGACCACCTACGTTCTGCATCCAACATGGGAACAACAGCCCTTCCTACCTTTCAGGTGTTGGGGAAGATAACCACACACACAGGGGTGGCGTTTGGGGGTGTATTCGTCATGTGAGCGTTGACGCCTGAAGTCAGGAGCATGAGTGAGTGTGCTGTCTGCTGGACCCTTGCTCCCCATGCAGTCAGGGGAGAGGATTTATACTTGCTGCATCAGAAGAACTGGCCAGTCAACATAGGATAAGCACACTTTCAACATCAGTGTCTCAATGGATACTTAAAGTTAACTGAGATCAAGCCAGGCCACCTGCCAGGCACCATGGCGAAACCTCTCCATCAACTGTGCAGGGAGCCAAGGTCCCGTACATCTCCATAGCAAATACTCCAAGAGGTCTCTTTAAGTTAGGTAGGTAACGCTAAAGATGACCCTTACAGACTTCGGTGAGGTAGGCACTATGAATACTGCAGAGAGAGAAATTCTCAACTGTTCTAAAAGCTGCCGAGCACTTTATTTTACTTTAACATTCCATCATTTTGCACTTTTCCTATGGCTATATTTGGCAGAGTTTTTCTACTGATTTTCTGGACTAGTTGTCCACTCCCTTTGGGAAAATTATTAATCAGGACTACAGACCCAGTTCTGCACTACTATTTCAGCTCTGCATGTAATGATCATACTAATAAATATCTTCTATTGCAGTAGCATTTAACTACAATCAAGATGGAAACCTAATGTGCCCATCTGTGAGCACAGTGACTTACCTTTATTTTATAAAAATACCTGATAGAGATCCCAATCTATTTTGCACAGTTGGGTTTTTCCTTTTGGGAAAAAAAAAAAATAAAAATCAACCTCTTTGCCAAAAAATGTGGACAATGAAAACAGATGTGAGCATTTACTTTTCTGGCCATGCAGTTGGGAAAAGTGCTCCAAGAAACAGAGCTCTTCAAGGAAAAATGTCTGTTCATTACGTTTCATATTAACCGAATGGCTTGTTGGACACAACAACTGGTAAAGACAGAGAGCACAGTGAATTGTATTAGAGAAAGTAGCTGCCACCCTGTAACATTTTAAAGGTTTAAAATAGATACATGAATTTGCACAAATTTCTGTGTCATGATATCACTTCAGAAGAATGTCCATAGTGTATTTTCCATCATCTCCAACTCAGTGTTGAATCTATGTGTATTCCACGGTGTTTTCTGCTTTTGTTCTGTATAACATACACAATTTATACAGCCAACATTTAAATTATTATAATAACTATTGTAACAGTAAAATTAGTATGTGTAATAATGACAAGTTGAATGAATGTACAGTTTGTGTACAGTGCTTTAATTCCATAATCTCACATGCTTAAGCTTTTGGATGGACAAGGAGGTGGATTACTTACATTAGCAGTCTTTACCCTTTTTTGATATGCAGCTTTTGTAAGTTTACCAGCAGAATACTGAATTTAAAAGGCTTACTTTTCTTCCTTACCTCTGTTGGTCTTCTTAGGAGGACACCATGGACTTCCAGGTGTCCGTAGACCCCAGATTGAAAACCATTAACTTACATGCTTAAAATTAAGCAGCGTTTAGAGCTTTGTTGAACCAGCAGATACAGGCATACATTAGTTATTTAATGAAATTCATATTAATTTTTTTAATAACTTCTTTGATGAGTGTAAATTTATTACTTGGCTCTATTTCAGTTCAGTACTCTTTGCTTGGGTAATGTGTGCTTTGAGATTATTTTCATTTTACCACACTGGTAATGTGCACTAATCATGTTTTATCTTCTTGTAAGTAAATAGCTAGGGTATTGCACAGAACTGTTCGATTGGTATAGCATGATTTAAGAGAATGGTTATGCCTTTATTTGTCTCATAATCCTGCTTAACATCTGTATGAATCATTATAGTAAGGTGCATGTTAATAATAGCTTCCACATATACATTTATATATACGAAAGCTAAAATATTTGCTGCCTTTTATTTCAGTAGAGTTAAAGTGTCACTGTATTTTTCCATCAAAGCAAAACACTTTGAAAATATTTCACATATCATATGTGTTTTCTCCCTCCATTCACTTGTATCTTGCTTTATGAGTGATATCAACTTATATCACATGATTTGAAAATCATGAGCCTTCTAGTCTTTAAACCCTCATGTGATAGGCCACATTTTTAAGCTTCCTTCTGACATTATCAATAAGAAAAGCTCTTGAGTATAAGAAGACATCTCGAAAACAGCTAATCACCAGGCCCATTACAAATCTCATGAGGCAATAGACCAAGCAGTCTCTGTGCACACATAGTGTATGTATGGGCTGTCTACCAGCGGATTTCCTGCACCCTGCCTGTGTCCCCTTCGAAACTGGGGGGCACTTGGGGAGGGAGGTGGCCATGTCTTAAAAAAACATTGCACAAATCCATCCAAGTGAGCCTCCGTAATCTTTTCTTTCCTTCATCATTTCCCTATCTTTGTTCTTCCATAGATTCTTCCCATGTCAATATAACTGCTCCTTCCTTATGGCTTCGTGAAATGCAAACATTTTATTTCGCAACAGGCCAGTCAGAATTTGGTTTGTGAGGCTTTGCATGGAAATAGGCACTAGGAAACCATGATTTCTTCCTTCCCCTCTTTGCTGTGTCATGAGCTAAAACTGTGAAGCTCTACCAAGGCGGTGATGCTGTGTCTTCACTTGATGCCAGTATTTATGGCCTCTCTGCTGGCTTTTTGCCATAACAGATTGCACAGACTGGCACTTCTCAGCAGACCACATAGGAGTTATACACTATTATACAACCCTTCCACAACCCTGCTGCTCCTGATTGTAAACATCTCTCTTCATCATTTCAGTCACTGTCTCACTTCCTTTTTATTTGGCTTGAATGTGCTAATCTTGAGTTTGAAAGCTTTCCAGAATTAGTTTGACATTGTTGCAACCTTGAATATGAAGGTGCAAAAGGGAGASGAGGGTCATGACCAAAAAAGAGGAGGTGTGTAATGTAAGCATGTGTACCATGAACATGATGAGAATACACGCGTACCTTGTATTTGAACTGCCTGCTATGCCTGCCTGCCTGCCTACAAAAATGTCACCTCAACATTACTGCACAGAGACTAATAGATGTCCCACACATCATTTCTAGTCAAGAGCCGCAAGCCAGGGTAGCAGAAAAATGCAATTATAAGTCCTGAAGCGCCCTGTTTGGACAAAACATGCTGTGCACCACAGTCTTGTCCACCACAGTGATTAGGATCAGTCCTCTGGAAATCCAGCATTTCACTCCTGAAACTCAATTCAGTAACGTGTCCGGTGCCCCTCCCACCTGAATTTGATACAGACCTACTTAAAACAGAGGCCATGTTTTAAAAGATCTCAGTTCTTAGTTAGGTCCATAAAGGTATGTTTCAGTCCAAAATCCTGACCATAGAAGTTAAAGGAATTTTATCTATTGAGTTATGTGGGATAGGATTTTATCTTAGATAATTTAGTGCAGAGAAACTCTTTCAAAACCTGGGGCATTTCACCTGCCCACCAGAGTTTACTTTGCAAATCTTGCCCACTACTGACAGCAAAGAGATTGAAATTTTTGCTAGTCACAGTAGAAACCACATATTTCACACCAATTATAGTAGAACATATTAGTGAATAACTGATAGGAACATTAGATAACTGATAGTAACAGCTGGTGCTTGCATAGTACAAAGCTTTTCATCCACCCAAAGAGGCTTCAAGAAAGACGTAGGCCATGATCAAAAACTTGGCCAGAGGGCTCCACCCAAAGAAATATGTCCATCCAAAAGGGCAAAAAAAATTATAAAATCAATTTATTTTAATTCCCATACCTACTTACCAAATTTTAAATATTTCATAACAGGTCAGGGAAAATCCAACCTGTTGTGTATTTCCATTTCTGAAAAAAAAGCAAAAAGAAAATAGGTTTAAAAGAATACTAACCTTCCCATGAAACAGGATTTGGTTCAAATTCCAACATGTAAGTTCAGACTTTCGGCAATTACTCCCTGTGTATATAATGTGTTTATGATATATTCTTCTAAGATGAAGCTCACTGCTGTGCAGTGAGCACATATAATAAGCATGTGCATTGGGATAAACCTGAATCTAAATCATTAAATTGTTGGTCATACTGTTGATGATCTTTATTATTAAAGATTTACTGTATAGTTTACCATTGAAATACCCCAGTCTTGTCAGCCTAAACCTGTTCTCAGCTGTATGAATCTCACTCACTTTAATGGGAGCAGAGTAAAAAATAATTCTACTTTAATGACTTATAAAAAGCCAGCCCCTCTTGATTTCCAGACATTGGAAAAAAGATATCAAGCCATGCATCAGATAACAAAGAGTTTCTCTTTCACAGCTGAAGGCCAAAAGTTTCAAGCTCTTGAAAACATCCTAGATTAATAGATCTAGCCCCTAGGTGACGTACAAGCCACTTTTTCACCACAAATATTACTGTAAAAATTGTATCAGACACTAAAGATAGTTTGACTACAGATAGGAATTTACCTACATGAAGACATCTAAAAAGGTCAATTTATATCCATGAAAGTAGGTGATGTCTACACCCTGCAATGCAGTGAGGTCATTCCTGAATGGCATTCCTTATCTGCTTTTCCAGAGAAACTCCCAAGATACTGGTCAGATTTCTCAAATTTTAAAGTACACCTTCCTCAGTTTCATTATTATTTACAGTTCACCTCAGCTGAACATAACTGTTTTTCTCCTATTTGATGACACACTGAAAAAAAGCAATATACACCATCCTTTTCAATCACATCAGGAATATTAGTATTTTCTGAGTTTTATTAATTTTGATAGAACCTTTTATTAATTTTAATAGAACCTTTAGAATAATTTTAGTTTTAAAAAAATGGGGGTTTTTTTCTGTTTAATCAAAGCACTATTTACAATCAAGAGAGTAAGAACCAAATTATTTTCTCAGATGTGTGTACAGTAGTACCACAGTGATATCAAATCATCTGTGAAAAACTTCCACTAGCTCGATCCAGATGTTCAGCATCCATACAACAGATGATTTTGTGGGAGCTGGTGAGTGAAATCCTGACTCTATTGACCTCAACAGGAAAGAATTTTACTCAATACTACTAAATGAGTATGCCAAATATTAAAAACTGATTTACTGATAGGTATTTAAAACTTCCAAAATAAATGGATAAATGACACCTCTTCTCTGTTTAAATGACCCAGTCAATGTTGACTGCAACCATTAAATAAGAAGTATCATGCATTGATGGATATTATTAAAGCCATGTCTGCCTGCAAAGCTATTGAACTGTTCACATATCCCAGCCAAATTAGTTTAGTTTGTCTTAACATCACTTCTTAAATATTTTTTGATATTTACTTTAATAAATATTTTAATATCTTGAAACAGACATTCAAAAAAGCAGAAAAGAAATGTAGATTTTTTTCTATCTCATTGATAACTAGGTGATTGTTTACTGGTACATCCTATTTCTCCCATAGTCTGTGCCAATTCAGAATTGTTAGCTGTATTATTTTTTTCTATGCAGATGAWGCTGTTTTTCAACAAACTAAATGAAAACTCCTTTATCTGCATTGACATAGCAAGCAATTGCTAAGAGAATAGCTTTCTTGTTTTGCCTCATATTGCCCCGGGACTGGGGAGATGACACTTGTGATCTTTCTCATTTACTGATTATAAAGCCTGATAAGAAAAGAGAAAAAACATTTAATGAGGTGAAACCACAATCCCTTCTTGAGCTACTGTGTAATTTAACTCACATTGCTAATGCAGATAGATATATATGTTTTTTTCCTTTAGGATGGGAATTCAAAATAAACACCAACTAGACTAAATAGAGAGAATTGCAAGGTGATTACCTGATTTGAAAAGAGTTTCTAAGTAGTATTTACAGGATATCCTTGCTGTGTAACAAACATTTATTCAGAAGAAAAAGTGGCATAGGGAATAGACAGACATGCAGATTAGAGATAATCATTAAGTTAGTAAAAGATATCACTTAGGAAAAGAGTATCAAATCAAGAGATCAGTATGAAAACAATGGTAAAAAACAAACAAACAAACAAAGACTCAAGATACAAGAGACAGAGTTTTGTCCAGGAAGATGTTTTTTGATAATGAGGTAGATCAGCAAAGGAGTGAACAAAGGAGATCCGAGATGACACTAGAAGAGAGGAACTCTGCTAATGACGGCAGAGGACACAGTCGAGGACTGTGAAGGGAAGAAAAAGATGTTGCCGTGCTGGAGATAGGTAAAACTAAGGGACAGCTCTCTGAGGACAGCTGAGACCAAAAATGTCTGCATTTTTAGGAGAAAGAGCCAGAAAAGAAGGCTAATTAAAATGGTGGTAAGATGAGAACAGGGGCAAGAAAACAGAGACATGAAAGAAGAGTAAATACTTCAAGTATATCTGAGTTAGCTACCAAATGAAAGAAGTCAAGAAGCCACAATGATGGTCACAAAGAAGGAAAGATATCAAGAGAGAATCAGAAAAGGTGGACATCAGCGGATATTGTTTTCTTTGAAGAGGATGGCAAAATCCTGCTTGGAGATCAAAGGAAGTACAAAGGAAGTGAAAAGATTTATTGACTGAGTGTCATCCTTAGCTCACATGCACACTTGTCTAACTAGAAAATAAGTGAGATTCTTGGTCTTACATAATATCTCAGATAAGTACAAGCAGAATGTCAGCTCAGAGAAGAGCCTGTAGACAGCAAGAATATCTAACAATGTATTTCTTAAAACTCCTATAAAACAACAAAAGAAAGTTCCTTAGGATGCCAAAGAAGGTCATTTTGCACATACTTTGGGAAATAAATACATGAAGTGTTATTTGAGAAGAACTTTTACATTGGGGCAAAGTTGAAAAGGAAAAAGATTAACTGCTTATATGGGTAAGTTTGAGTCCTTCTGTGCTAACTTTATAGATATTTGAGATCAAATAATGGGTTTCACTTTTGTAACAGTTTTGTCTGGAATTTCAGTGAAACCACAATCCTGTGTCTTGCTGCTAATTCATTTTCACACAATTTATCGCAATATCATAAATGCATGACTTCAACAAAAAGACAATCTGTACCTGAAAAAAGTCTTATTTACATTTAAAAGCTCTCTAATAGATTTAGGTAATTCCTTAACTGAGAAATCATTGTTATGATAACCTATATTGCAACAACAACATGAATGTACTTTCTCCATGAAAACTTTTCTGCATGGAAATACAACCTAAAGATCACAGGGAAATACAACCTAAAGATCATAAAGATCATCTTGTACCAGATCTATGTACAAGTGTGCTTTCTGCAAGAATTATGTCTGTAACAGTATTAACTGTGCTACACTTACACCTGACCCTCAGTAAGACTGAGGATTTATTATGCTAAGTGTCATAGACATAAAATGCAAAGGTAGAGCTTCTGCCCCAGAGGGCTCAGTCACACTGGGTAACACGACAAAGAAGAGATACAGAAAATAGAGATGAAATGAAATTTTCAAGGTCCTGCAGTGAATCAGAGTCTCCAAGAAGACAGTGGGGATGTGGCAACTTTGGTGCCATTTTCTAATAGGGTGCCAGCATCTAGGCTGACGAAATTAAAGAAGGAGGATCCCCCAGTGTTTGACACACCAGTATTCTTTCCTCACAGTGCTTTCCTTTAGCCAAATCTTTCATCTGTTTCCCTCTTTCTCTTGCTCAGGTCTCTCCTTTCTCCTTCCTTCTCTCCTCTTCATCGTTGCTTTACTTCTTCTCTTGTACCCTTCACCACTCACTCCTGGGGCAGGAAAGCAGGAGAGAGAAAGAGATAGACTCTTCTTGGTAAAAGCTTATCCCTAGTGAGACGACTGTCCCCAGGGCAAAGAAAAGTACCAAACTCCTATTCACAAAAATGTGTAACTGTATATGCAAACATGGACAATCACACATCTAATTTGCCATTTGCACAGGCAATTTATTCCCTCATAACCAGAGCGATTATTTGTATGAGGTAGGTACTCTATTATGGGAATGTAATTTAGAAAATCAGAACTGCAGTGATTTGTTTATTTAGTATCCTTAAAAAAAAATTGTGTCAGCTTTCGTATACATTCATGACACTTCTCTTACATTGCCAACCATCAGTAAAGTTAGTGATTGTCATTAGCAAAAGAATCAAACATTGACTGACAGTAAAAGCCAGTAAAATATTCACTTGTCAGTAAAAATGGCAAGATAATTTAGAACTTTTCATTGCTTTGGCATAAGTTCCTGGACTATTTGAGTACTTTTAATATCAAAGGGCTTTATTTATCATAGTTGAAATGATGGGTTCTATAAAAATTGACACATATGACCATAAACAGAAGTAGTAAGAATCCCAAATTGCCTTGAAAAATGTACTCCAAATTGCTCAAGTTAAATCAAAATTAAAAATCTGGATATGTGTGGAAAGACAAAATGCAATTGGATGATGTGGTAGCATAAGCTGTTTGAAAAATGTCATTGTTTAAATTAAGTCAATATTTTGAGGAAGTGTATTTTTCCCCTCCCCATTGAGGTTCATTTTCAAAATCAAATTATTTAGGAACCTCGGTCCTAAATCCTTTGTGAATGTACTCTCTAACATTAAAGCATGGTTGCACAGGCTTAAACACAGTGGTGATTGCTTCTAGGCATCAGTACTTCTATTCCCTGTGACCACCACATGMATTAACAAGGCAAAGTTCATTTTCAACACCACTGCTTGACCCATTACCACAGCCCTCCCAGTAAGGGAGGTGCTTTGCAGGGGACCTGTAAAACAGCTGTCCTCTGGGTGTCTTGTTTTGGTGGCCTTTCCCATCTGTTTTACCTGTCTCCTCTTCTGAATAATTTATTTCACCATCTCCCTAAGTAAAGCACCTGGCCTAGGGCTAACTCTTTCACCTAAATTATTCAGAGCTGAAAACTCTTTGGTTTATACCCAGATAATGTAATGACTCAACAGGACAAAACCCTTAACTTTGGAGCAACTGTGAACGTTTCTAGGCTCTGTAATCTGTTAACAGTTTGAAAGGTTGGCTGTGTAAACTATGTACAAAAGCACCACAGAAATCCTTCATCTTCAAACATCTCCTCCAAAGCCTCTTTCAGCCCGTAAAACTTTCCAAACCAGGGCTGTTTTACCTTGCTGCCTCTCTGCCACATCTCAGTCCCACGGGAAGCCACAGGACGCCTTTGTGTGAGTGCACTGCAGCTGGCTTGTCCCTAGTTTTTATGCAAGAAAAACTCCTGTTAAAGCCACTGAAAATTGGCTGCAGGGCTGGACTTTGTGCACGTCTGTTCTCTTCACAAGTAGGTTTTTGTTCAGAAACACCAAAAGCCACCCCTGTGCAGAGCTCCCATCCATGCTCCATACTCCACTATCTTTATCTCATGACCTTGACAGTTAAAATAATTCCTCCTAGCCCCTGCTCGTAATAGCATGGAGAGCTGCCATACCCCAGCAGAAAGGGGCTGTACAAGGTCTCTGCTTTGGATGCCATAAAGCAAGCAACCTAATCTCAGACTGAAAACCCAGTGGTAATTTTGGGTGCAACTACAGACTACCCCCTGTCTGTATTGACTGTGACTGAGCCAAAGTTTCAGCTTTTTTTTAAGCACTTGTTCCATTTGTTTTCCCACAAGTAAAAAGTTTTTACTCTTTTAATTAAGCTCAAAAAGCCTATGATCAGCAATTTTCTCATTTCTTTTTGAAAATCTTCTGGGGCTGTTTAGAAGACAGTCAATACAAGGAGATAATCTCCTGTCTTACAAGATATTGGCTTCAGCAAGTGTCTTTATCACTGAAAGAAGTATTACTTTAAAAAGTCATGGTATCAAGGGCATAATGTGAGATTCCAGATCAAGGGATATGTTGAGGCCTTCGCCACTTCAGGTTCTTTGAGTAAGAATGATAAATTGTCCTTGGTGAGAAAAAGAATGAACAGAATCTTTATAAATGAAGGAACAGTTTTGAAGGAGGCTGTTTCCAAATGGCCTTGCAGTAAAAAATGTTAATTAGTTAATTAGTGCAATCTCTATCTGGGTTACTCTGGATTTACCTCAGTGTCACAAAGACAGGCATGGGAAAAAAGAAAGAATTATTAAAGTGAAATCCGTTTTGAAAAATCAGTGTCTTGTCACTTCTTCTGCAGTCAAGAAAGCCCAAATATTTTGCACATTCATTTACATGAACCAGCATAGATGCTGTTGATAGAATAAAAAGAAAATACAGTAATCTTTATCAGATCATACCCAGACAAAGCTACAATTAATTTCAGTTGGATTTTTGTCTGCATAAGTACCAAAGAACTTGGCACATTTTGCAGTAACTAGCATTGTCTGTTTACTGTAAGGATATCCATAATGCCCATCACTGTAGCTCTTATAGGCACTGTATGAACTGTTTCATTTTCCTCTGAGACATTTATCAAGTATCAGGTATTTGCTTTTTGCTCCAGCTTTGGGAAATCAGGGTCATGGATTTCCAATGAAGTGCTTTGTACTCTCCAAGGGCAGTGAGAAAACACAATAGTACAGACAAAATCTAATCAAAGTATTTTGGCTTTCTGCCTCCTTTTTATTTTACAATGGGAAAAAAAAATTCAAGGTGCGACTTGAATCCCTTCAGGAGTTCCCTTCCTGTGTATGCTGTCTCTCGCCAGAAACACGAGACTGACAGAATGATAAAATGCGATGCCAGGTCCTCTTGCCCATTCAAAGACCCTCCCTCAGGTATCAGGTGCCTTGCCTGAGCTTTGAGGTCAACCAGACACCTCCCCTGAGGCTTACCTGGGCTGAAGGATACATCTACCCGAAAATCCGCTCAGGTAGAGCAGCTGTTATCTGAGCTAGGATCAAAGTGCCCCTCTGCACTCCAGAAAAACATCTTCCAAGCTGGTCTTCTTTCTCCATGATTCAAATGAATGTTCAATGAGTCTCTGGGGACAACAGTTGTTGTGCTGAGGAGCTAGCTGTCAGAAATACTTGATCATGAAAGTTCAGTTCCTTTCAAGGCCTTTTATTATTAATAGTCATCGCTGCAGGGGAGCATTAAACACAGACCCTATTTACTGTACAAATTGACATATTATAAACCACAAAAGCCMTTCTGGCGCTTTGCTACTTTACCTTGCCTTTCAGCATGCTAACTTTAGGGAATCCTTTAACCTTTGTGTTGCTAGAATACAGAAAGTGAATTTTGGTTTAGCATGGCCAGGCTGGACTGCTCAGAGCAGCTAATTTTTTGAGGGTCATTGTCTCGGGGAGTGAGTGGAGGACTGTGATATCTGTACTATATGAAAAGTAAGACATTATGCTCCATAGTGACCCTGGGTTCATCTATACAAAAAACCAAAGGCATTTATCCCTCTGTGAACAGGCCACAGGATGTGTCCTACAGTAGTTTATGTTTTTGCACCAGAATTCCAGTAGCTACCACAGCTTTCTGCTGCCTGCTGAGGGCATTACACCTCATGCAAAAGATGGGCATGTTTTCTGAAGGTGGGTAACAGCCTGATTTCTTCAGCAATAGCATGTGAGAGAGGTGAGGAAGTAGTTGCTATGTGGCATAAGAAAACATGGCAAGATGAGTCCCAGCTGTGGGAAGAACCCAGCCCTGCTCCAGCCCACCATGGCCGTGGTACCGTAGGCAGATGAGACTTTACAAGGTCAGTTTTCAGTGCAATATTGCATTTTAGCAGCCTAGCGGAAAACTCGCAGAAACAAACTATACAAGGACCAGTAGAAACAAAACCCAGCAAGATGGCAACAGCCCAGAGGCAGGGCAAGTGATAAACAAAAAATACCAGGTTAAAAAAAAGACAGCCTATTGCACTTGGTAGCAGACAGGCCCTTGGCTTTGTACTTTCTGCCCTCTGTGCTTTGGCATCCATCTGAAAATACCTCCCAGGCTTCTTGACAAATTCTTAAAATCATGCTGAGGAGAAACAGTACCCTCCCACAGTCTAGCGCACAGTCCACTGCARGCAGCCAGACACGCTGCTAGGGGTAGGGTGGTGGACGTGTCACAAAGTCACAACTTGGCAAGTTGCAAAGTCATGACTTTGCAAGTGGCACCTGAGCAAGCTGCAACTTAGCAAGTCACGAAGCATCGATTCAGTGAGTCACAGTGTCACCACACAGCAAGCCGTGAGGCACGCAGAGGTGACACAGCAGGTCCAGATGTGGTAAGTCAACAAGTCACAAAGGACCTCCTCAGCAAGGCATGAACTCAGCAAGTCACAAGGGTGACTCAACAAGTTTAAGCAACTAAAAGCAGTTCTAGATACTAGTTTGAATGCAGTGCCACTGTGCTGAAGAGGCAGCACCATATGGCAGACATGGAGTGGCCTCTGTGACGTGTATCGAAGGGTTCACAGGCCAGTTCCCAACAGGGAGAGTGTATCTCTAAAGTCACCCTCACAGTTGTCACAAACTGATAGTGCCAGAAGAGACGTGGGGAATTGGAGGGACATGATGGTTCCATTGCTCCCGTGCTCCCTAAAGTGGTGTCCTCAGAACAGGTTTGAAGCACAACCCTGGGGAGGGTGGACGGGTGAACCATCGAGCAGCTGCTTTGTGCAGAGAGGGCGTTGTTCTCTGAGGCTGTTGATCTGGTCTCTTTCATGAATATTGTATTCAGTGTAAAATGCCAGACAGCAAGGGGGTGGAATCGGCTGCTTTTTAAAGTACAGAACATGTACTCAGAAAGAGTGTTCAGAAGTGGTTCTTCCAACCCACAGTATGCTAAAGATTGGTGCTTGGTACATTTAAAGGATGAGAAAAAAATTACACCACTCAAGCACAGAACATAGCTGTGACTTTTTTCAATTAAAGAGTTTCTGACATCCAAAAATGTTAAGTGCTCTTCTGACTAAAGTCCTTAATAGCAACTGAAACTGTTGCAAACTTGAGCCTTTTCTTAGATAGAGACCATACTGGGTCTCTTCTTGTTACAATAAAAAAAAAATATACTGTAATTTTGTAACCAGACTTGGACAAGCTTCTGAGAAGGACCACACACCAGATTAGATTATTTAGATTTGTTGTGAGAATAGTCAACATGTGTTCCTTTCCCATTCTCTGTCCAATCTTTGTTGTAAAAGTGGACTCATGTTGTGCCAGTTCAGATTAATATTATAACACGAAAGGGCTAGGTTTGTATCATTTTCCATGCTCGTTACATTCACTGATGTGGGAATAGAGTTATATTCTACCTGAGCCAGTTTTTGTTTTATAGCCAGGGTTAATAGCACACAAATACTTCACAGTCTTAGGTCGATATGACACCTGCCCCTTGGCATCAAATAGCGTGAGTGCCAAAGTATCTAAAACTTTCTTTCAGGYTGTGAAATAAACTTCAGGTTATTCTAGAAGATCTTGGCATGTTCTTTACACTGACACCTCTTTTGCTCTTCCCTTAACAGGACACGGCCCATGAGTTCTTGCTCTGCCGAAAAATCCCCTGAGAATGTGTTATGTCTCTTCCGTTCAAGCCTATGTTCAACTCAATATATTTCTATGACCATCATTGTYATTGGATATAGATCTTGTTATGAAGTTTCACTACACTTTTAATGAACCTACATGGTATTTCCTTCTAGCTACAGCTGCTCATTGAGCACACCACCTTATTAACATGAAATAATGCTCCATCCCACAGCCATAATTTCCAATATTCCCATAGTTTTCAGGTAGGTGATACTATTCGTAAAATCAATTATTACAGAATTTCATTATTTTCACATGGTACTTTTTATATCTAATTCTTTGCAAGTGCTAATACAGCACAGTTTATTCATTAAAATCAAGACTATTGTTTTATGTAATTTAGGTGTAACTTGAACTCAGAAAATGCCTAACTACTTACATTTATACAAGCCCTTGGAAAGCATTTCAAAATAATACAACAGGAAAACAGTTGATTCAATGGTTAGATAACATCAAAGAGTGGGTTGGGAACACAAACCATGATCCTTGTGAAAACTGATTCCTGAAGAACTGGCCAAGAGAGTTCTAAGTGCATTTCTTCCTTTTTGCTGAAATATAATGTTTGTTCTCATTCTTCAGGTAGAACCTGGCAAGTCTGTATTTGCACTTGTTGATCTTTCCCAACATAAATCTCTCCATTGTAGTCATATCAACAATATGTTTTCTTTACTTTAGTAATAAAATTTCTTGTAACGTATGCTCTTTTAGACTCCGTGTGCAGTATTTATCAAGTTATTGAGGCTACAGTTACAGAACATTTCAGTATAATATGGCAAAGGACAATGAAACCTTGCACAGGTGTAAGATCTCTCTGATCTTCTTTTGCCATCTACTAAAAAGAACCTGAAGATTATTGGAATATGTCCTAATAAGCGTGATGACACATCCTTAACCAGAAGACATACACTGCTCTTATAACCTCTTTGATGTAATCAACTAACAGACCTAATCTACCATTTTGCTGGAATTATGCCTGGATACATAGCCACTCCTATCCTGTGATGGATAGTGTAATTTCTTTGACAAACCATCAGCAAAGCTTGGGACACTAATCTTCATACATATAACTTTTGATTTAATAACACATTAGGCAAGTTTCTAGGGGAAGGATTCAATGTGAGTTCCCCATTTTTAGGGGAAAAAAAAAAAATCTGAAAAGCTTGCTCCAAAGTTATACATTGGTCTGTGTTTCACTTAACATTTTCATAGTATGATAATTACTTTAGAAAAGCGTGTGTGGGGAAATCACTTCTTGTCCAGGCCCACTTAAGCCTGAACTGATTGTCAGGGTGTGCCTTTCCAGGTGTTATTTTGGAGGATGATGGAAAACCATCATTATGTTTTGGATACATTTTGTTCCTAAATTCCATTGTAAATGCATGTAAGTACAGACATGATCTTACCCAAAAGATGAGAGCCTACCTATATGTATGCATATATACAGCTGAAATACACTGACCAAGAAACACTGAGGTGATCCTTACTGACATGTCATAAATCAAGACTCTGTCTAACCCACATAACCCCAGCTAAATCTCAAGAGTTTACTATACTCATCACCATTTGGGATGACATCAGCTGGGATGCATTTGAACAGATGAAGCTTTATTGAGGATCTCTCAGATTTAGCCTGACCCCACTAGGTATGAGAAGTTGATTGGGGTTTGCTTCATAACCAAACAGGAGAGGAAATCACAAACTTCAACAATTCCTATTTGAGTTACATACCAAAGAATCAAAATTCGCCTCCAGACATGAGCAGGAAGTGCTTCTGGTAAAAATATTGGCCAGTCTATATCGGGGATATAGAATCTCTCACGCAAATAACGAACATTCTTCTAGTTGGATGGAGAGGTACCTTTCCAAGTCAAAATATGAAAGTACCACAGCAAGGTAATTACTCATATTTTGATAGTGCCAACAATGCAGTTGACATTACAAAAAAAAGACATAGGTCCTACATGAAGATCTTACCATCTAAGAAGATAACCAAATTGTGAAGGAGATGAATCCACTATGTACTGCTTCAGAAGTAACCAATAAATACCAAACATACCACACTGAAAAGCTGGTTGTGTACACAGTAACACAGTAACAGATATTTATCTCAAATAATCCATTTAATTATTTACTCTTTTTAATCTTGACAGAAAGTGTATGTCCGTGTACATTTCATAAAATATGCAGAATGCACCAATGGTCTAAAAAATATTTTTTAAATAATCATCCACTTCTGCTTTTGGAAAATTAAATATGAAACTTGGAATGTGAAACAAACAAATAAGACAATTTAGAAAAGATTAAAAGCAATTGTTCCGTTACCTTGGCAACACAACCTAGGTGCAGCCAATCAGCAAAGTTGATGTATTGTTTTGACACACATGCACATATTTCTAACATAAATAGCAACAGAGACTTAATAACAATAGGTTTTAAAACTAGGAACTGATGTCATTTTAAATGTGTCAATCAAAGAGAACCTATGAAAGTGTTTCTTCTATCAAACTGACATTAAGTATATGCTGGAATGGCTTTATAAGAGATAGCAGAATTCTGACAGGTCATACAGGAGATGCAAAATCTGTAATTACATTCTAGCTTCCTGGATTGCGTCCTTTAGTATGTCTAAAAAACTTTGAGAGGAAAATAAAACTTGAAGGCTACGATATATCATTCATTTCCATAAACAGGCAAAAAAATTATGCAGCATATCTGAGAATGGAGATGAAATATCAGACTGAAAGAATCTGCCTCAAAATAGATGCACTTAAACTTCTTACRTCTTATTTTATGATCGACTGGTGCCAGTGAAGTTCTGCAGTGTGAGTTTTCAAGGATACTAAAAATTAACAATAGATGAAATGTACAGAGGAAGATTGCTAATGGGATACAGAGCCTTCCACCTCTTGGTCATTATTTTGAATCTGGCCTGTGTCGGCAGTAACAGAAAACCATTACTTTTTGACAGGTGTCAGAAGCCTGTATGGAAGGAGTGCATCAGCCATCCTACTCCAGACCCTGACGGATGGTTGCCCAAAAGCAACCCTCAAAAACAGAATTCTTCTTGACAGTCTCAAAAGAAAACTGGCATCTCCTCCCTTTCCCAGAAAGCATTGTCCYAGCCAACTCTTAAAAGTGTTCAGCCAGGAAGTCTAAGACCATACTACCATGGAATCAACATTGTGGTTACAGAACTTCAGTTCTAAATAAGCAACATTTTCAAATCCCATTAACAACTAAAATAAATTTGAACACATTTGTACATTTCTTCATGGGATCAATGTTTTTTGGGAAAGCTAGGGTTGTACCAGCCTTAGATCTCCCTGCTTCCAAAATCCCAACAAAAAAAAAAAAAAAAAAAAAAAATTATGTCAGCACTGACAAATGATATACACATTCATAAAACTCACAGATACAGAGACAAGCACCTTATTTTGTCATTGGGTGGGATTAAGTTACCCATTCTGGCACATCATCTTTTTTTCTTTTTCTTTTTCCAGATTTATATGACTCTCATCATAGCAAATGCTCAGAGTGAGGAATTTCCAACTGGAACACATTGAAACTAAAAAGGAAATAACCCACTATAAACAGCACTGAGGAGAAACAAGTGAACATGCAGGGTACAGTATGCTTCTTTGTCAGAGTGTGAGTGGTGTACTTTTGTCTAGCAGGTATTATCTTTCCTTAAGAAATACTGACTTTTACTTGGAATTTTAATCTACATTTTGATTGATTTCTTTTTCGGGATGTAAGAAGAGTGATGGAAAGGACCGGGGATAAGGACAAGGAAGAATAGAACAAGCTAAAAAGTTTCCAGCCATGCTGTCAGCTTTGGTGAAAACATCCTGATGATTAACTGTTTCAGTGCTGTGGAACCTGCTTGTTAATGGAGGCAAAAGGGACTGAAAGGTTCCTTGTGCATCAAATTCATGAGCTTTAAGCTGCCAGCTTTCTGGCAGAATCTCCCTACCCAAAACACTGCTGAAGTGGGGACACTGACAACCACAGTCAAGACTTGACTGCAAACAAAGACTACAAAAATGTAGTCCTTAAAATAAGTGTTTATCCATAAATTACCACTTCCCATTGGTGTTACTTGACTCTCTGCAACATATTTTATGGAGCATGAGGTAAGGCAATGCCAACCTATGACACAAAGTGAATGTATTGCATCAAAAGATCTTTTTCAAAGGGTCTACTTGTTAGAATTTGATTGGCAGGTCAGCTTTATACGCTGTGCAATACGTGTTTCTCCACAGTCAACATGCTCCCTATGCAGCTAGATATGTTATTTAGAGAAATCCAGTCTCTTGAGATCAGGATTTGATTCTTCTCCCTGGTCTTGCTGCTTGAAAGTCATCAAGTAGCAACACTCATCTCCTTCTTTCTGATTAAATATTTTTATAGCCCCTTTGCACACTGTTTCTATCACGCATTTGTTCTAAACATGGATCAGAGCATATGGAGTTAGAGTTTTCCATAGAGAACTGAGCCCTGGGACTGATGGAGGTAAACTATATAATTTTATAACTAGAAACAAAAAAAGTAAATTCTCTTAGCTAGAAGTGGGGCAGAGTACTGTCCCTGACAGCCTGATCACCTTTATCTTAGAAGCCAATAATCTCACATTGTAACTACTGTCTTTTGTGCTATAACATTCGAAAAAGATACCAAGACTTGATTTAAGAAGTTGCCATGGCAGAGAATCCACTACGTCTCCAGGTATCACAGGTTAATTATCCTTCTTAAAATATACAACTCGTTTCTATTCTGAATTTCTTTGGTTTCCATTTTCAAGCCACACATCTTTATATCTTTTCCTGTAAGATTAAAAAGTTAACTAACATAAAAAAATCTCTTCACTGTGCAGATGCCTATAGTCACCTCTTAAGTCAGGCAGAGAGTGATGTATAGCAGGCCCAGTGAGCAGGAGGTGAAGCACATATCTGTCAGTGTATGTGAGGGAGCAGGAATTCAGTAACTGGACCAGAACATTAACATTTTTCATAACTTATAAAAAGATGGATTTTTGTACTGAACTCTGGTACATGTATTTTCTTCTTTTATCAAACATTTCAAAAATCTAAATGAGTGCTGACATATATTTCTATAAACCTAATTAGAATTTACATCTTCTACAGTCTCCTCCCCTACATTTAAATCTCCATCCCACACTTTAACATCTTCTGTTTCCTGCTTTTTTCCTTTTACCCATTATTTTCATATTAAAAAGCAACGACCGATCTAACAGAGCTCTCTGTGACTCAACTGATAAGTCTTTTTCCTCTAGAAAACAGCTCTTGCAATTGCTCTAAAAGCAAAGCCTCCAAAAGTGATGACTCAATGCAGGAGGTAAGACCAAACAGCACTGCTGAGCAACCGCTGTAAAAGATGGATCTAGGGTGTCTAACAACAACTCTAAGTGCGAGCAGAGTCAAATTGGCTGATTAACAGTATATATGAGTTACAATAAGCACAAGGGTGCCGAGTCCAGCCTCGTTGTCTCTGTCCCTAGCCTCATCTGCAGTAAAGGATGCTGAACTTCTGAGCTGAATATTACTTTATGCTACTGAGCAAAAAATCCCTTCTCGTAAGCTCTTCCATTCCCCAGTATCAATAGCTTAAGCTTTGCTAGCCTGTGCCTATGAGTTCATGGGAATCCACTGCTGTGCTGCTTACTAGTTACTTCCATTACAAAATCCCTCAAGAGGTTCCAGCAAGGAATGAAGGCTCCTTGGGCTGATTAAACTACCTGGAAACTCCCAAAGATGAAAGAGGTAGTTCTAGTCCTATTAGGTTCAAGGCAAATTTTGAACTTGAACATCAAGGAGGTCAGGCCTTTGTTGCTATTTAAATATAACTGTACGGAAAATGAAATCTTGCTGAAAAAGTGAGTGTAAAGGTGCCCAGAAAGGAGAGAAAGCTTTAATACAGTACTTAAAAAGGGATTTAGTGCTCACTGGCTGCTATTCTGTTAGTAGTGGGTTTTGTAATCAAATCAGAGCCAGAACAAAATGCCACATCTCCTTCTTTTATGAAGGGGTTGTTAAAGGAAATAGAATAAAGAAATCTGAAGAAAAAATAACCTGGACAGCAATGAACTAAAGTCCTTAAACCACATAAATGCCTATGAAATTTGCACAGGGTTGTATCTTGTACACATTCCTAAGCCAAACACAAAGAAAAGGAATAAGTACGTACGTATGCCGCCATGCTGGGGTTCTCCCCTGTCCTTTGCAAGCCAAAAAAAACCATCCACAAACTTTAACTTCTGGATCTTTCACTGAATTATTCCAGAAGTACAAAGGCAACACAATGCCTCAGTCATTTGTCAGTAGCAATGTTGCTCAGTGTTTGGAAACCGCATTTTCTTTCTATCTGAGACTCTTAAGTACTTTGCAAACACTGACTAAGGCTTGCAACCCCTTTACGAAGAGCACTATTAGAGCCATTACTCAGTAGATTAGGACAGACAGACAATACACATCTAAAGGAGACAAGTTAGGAAACTAAGATTCAGGAGATCTGCTACAGATTTCCACTTTCACCTCAAGCAGATCAGTGAATCTCTTTGGCCCAAAAAGTCGGAGTGGTTACTTCATTAATTACACTAAAAAGAAACTAGATAAATTTGAAGATATATGCCTGAATTCCTGCCTGTTAATGGGAAGAATAAATGAGCGTGCTAAGAATGTATTGCCAAGACACAACAGTGACTGTAGACCTAGAAATATCCAGAGTCATTATCTACACTAAGATTCCTGGTAGTTAGACCCACTCTTTAAACCATCAAATCTTATAATTCATGATATTACTGTAAAATAGTCAGTTAATTTCCTAAGCAGAAACATATCTTAATATTATGAACATAAGGTTCTTACTGATGTAATTTATTTGTCTTTTCTATGAATCAAAATGTAATAGTGTATAATAGTTGTAATTATCTCATAAAAAAAGAAAAAAACTAAAAGAACAATAGATCTCTTAAAGTGTTATCTACCCCTAATTGTAATCTCACCTAAGCTAAGGAACAAGACATTCTACATTCAGTGGTGAGCAAGTGCCTGTTACATTTTTGACTGCATATTCTTTACACTTTTCCTTCTCAAACTAATTTGCAACATCCTGCAAAGCCCTATCTTTCCATAAAGTTGAGCACTGTGTAACATGAGACATAGCCCAACAGAAATGTAGGTCAATTTTTAACTGTCTTTCCTTGAAATGGAATGGACTTGCATTTTACATGCAAAGGGCCACAGAGAAAAAATAATTTGTGTCTAATAGTCTTTGCAAGTCTGCTAGGCCTGTTAACTTAAAAAGCTTCCAATATGGAAATAATGGGACACACTAAAACATATAAAACAGAACAGAAATGATGAGATAAAACGAGTCTGAGAAGTGTGACAGGTCAAGGGAGCCAACGAAGGATGCTGAAAAAAGCCCTTTCAGGTTAGGCAGGGATGGGGGGTGGAAGGCAGGGAAGACAGTACTGTGGAAAATTAAAAAGATTTCACATAACTGGGCTAAAAAGGGAAATAAATAAATAAATAAATAAATAAATAAATAAATAAATAAATAAATAAATAAATAAATAAATAAATAAATAAATAAATAAATAAGCAAGCTCCTTGTAGTAAGCAGTCCCCTTAGCCCAGGGTGCCTGACCCACCACTTGGTCTCTCCTTCCTTTTATAGGCCCTCCTGATGGAGTAATTTGCTCCAGCTGAGCCCTGCCATGCCTGGGCTCTCTTGTAATCCCTGAATGAGGGCAAACACCTGTAGTAGCCCGGGGACAAAATATTAACCTGTTCCTTCCCAGTCTCTGGGGGATTTGTACTTCAAAAGGGGCATAAAGGCTCAGTCATATTCTTGTTTTTAACAGTAGAAGTCAAAAAGCTGGAGAAGAGGAATTGGCTTTTGTTCTATTGCTCTAAGACTGGCCCATGGAAAAAAATCCTAACACAGATATAACTGCATAGTCGGTATTTTGGCTACCAAAGAACTTTGGCAACTTTGGCTACCAAAGAATTCTCTTCATTAATGCTGTTACCTACCAAGACTGAAAAACCTCCAGTGCAAAGCAAAAGCAAGATTTCCACCAAATGAACAAACTTAATTATTCAAACAAGTTTTTGGGGGAATACTTGATCCAATCGACACAGGGTCCAAAGACAATTAGAGACACCACAGAGGTTAATAAAATCCTCTCTTGTTTCCAGGACCATAGCAAGGAAGGGAACATTTCTTTTGTTGCAAATTCCCAACACTGACAAAGTATGGCACAGAATGGGCCATTAATTCTTTCTAGATGGTCAAAATCCCTCCACCCCATGCAGACACACAACCCTCCCCCCAGTTTCTCATCTTACACCTATTTAATTTAACCAAAATAAAATACAAGGCAAAATGATTGTCAGGAACTGCTGTCTGCCTTACGGGAAGTACTGCATTAGCAAGCTGACAGTGAGAGCGACGAGCCAAGCTGTGCTTCTGCAGGTCTGAAACCCTGAAGTGTATCAGGTACCTGGGGGATTCTCTGACAAAGGCAAGAGGGAGCGAAAGGGGCTGTTCAGGTTGCACAACTGGGTGGGGAGCTCCCTGCCCTTAAATACAATGCTGTGAGAACTCGAACTTGGCTATAGCACCAGGTCAGACTTCCCAAATTAGCTGTCTTCAGTGACAGCAAAAGCACCGCCTTGTCCCCTTCAGCGAGGTGCTCTGCCTTGGCTGGGAAAATGGAAGCCCAGCCAAGGCCCCAGTGCTTTTCAGGGAGAGCTGAAATGTGCAGGCATCCATATGCAGGGACTCCTTCAGTAGCTGAAGGGCTTAGGAGAACGAGAAGAGTTGTTTTCCTTTTTTTCTTGAGGGAAGTTAAAATAGGCTGTGTGTCAGTGTGGCGGACAAGGGTTTGGCCGTTGCGCTTAGCCCATGGGTCTCTCTGCCAGGTAGAGTCTCCTCGTACCTGCACAACTGGCAGTGATTTCTGGTAACCAACTCAAGACCCTTCCCCATGATCTGACTTTCAGAAAGTGCAGAGGATCCAACGCACAGAAGATCAGGTCATTTAAAGGCAACTCAGAATTAGATCTCCCAAATCACCAGCTGTTCCTGAAAGCTGAAATCCCAATCCATTGGTTACACTTTCTGTCTCATTGTTCCTGTGGCATCTTTTAATACCTTCACCTGAAACAAAGCCCTGGCTCTAAAAACCACCCAGACTCCGTGAGATACGTATATTGAATCTTTGGGGATGAATCAAATGAAAGAAGGAACAGTTGTTTCTTCCAGGACTTTGGGGTGTTTGGAATCCATGCCCCTCTGTATTCAGGGCATATTTATTCAGTCTTTTCAAAATGAAAGTCATATTCTTTTGATTTGTGGGAGGGGTTGCTGCAGCCGGGAACTGAAGCCTCCCTTTTGTTGTTGCATAAAATCTAAAGAAATGATAACAATTAATAACGCTAAAGGACTGAAAGGAAACTGTTTCATCTGAACCCATGGGTGAGGTTGGGTGGATGAGTCTCTTTTAGCTGCAGGGTCATGTTTAGGTCACCTTTAGAGCTGGCATCGGAGCAGGTTTGCAGTGTTGCACCTGGTCTGCAGCACTTTGGTGGAGGAGCACAGGCAGCAAATGGAGCTCTTGGCTTGTGCCCTGACAGCACCTCGCTACAAGCCATCTTCTCTGAACAGCACCTTTCACTACTGCTCTTGTTTTATCTCCTTCAAACCTTGCGACCAATATCACAAAGCAAGTTAGGGACAGAGCTGGGCTTGAAGCCCTGGTGCTGTGCTTCCATCCCATAGCACTCCACTCCCCTGCATCTCTCAAGGCCTTGCAACAGGAACTGTAGGTTGAGTAGGTTTGGGCGTGCAAGTTTTCCCACTGTGCCTGGGATGCTACAAAGTGGAAGAATGACAGCCTTGCTTCTAATTTCTCTAAATGCCTGGTGAATAGGAATTTGGATACCTAGATACATCCTGGATGCGCTGTTTTATCAATTAAAACTTAGACTCTTTTAAGAGGAGGCCCACATTCAGAGATGAGAAATTCCAGCAGTTGACATCTAAATCAAGCCACTGACATACGTGCATGTGCTTGTTTTGAGGTGCTAACCCCTTACATACATAAGGCCTATTTGAAAAGAGCAACCCAGTTGTTTAAAAGTTTCCTATTTTGCTGGTAGCTTTTGACTAGAAGTGACACCAGTGTATGCTTCATTTCCTGATATGAAGCTCCTGAAATCACCTCTTCAGTTTAACGTTCCCTCTCTTCTTCAAATCTCTCTTCACTCACTTCTTCCAGGCACCTTCAAAGGTGGTCCCCTGCCAGCTAAATGCAGCTTTGAACTCTCAAAAACTTACAAAAGTCAATGGAAAGACTTAACTTTCAGGTGCTCTGCAGTAGTGCTTTCTGAATTGCTGTCCATCATTGTTAGCTTTATTTTTTAATTACTTTTAAAAAGCATGCTCCCTTTCAAGAGTTTCTCTCTTTAAACCATTGACACAATGGGAGGCATATGAACCTTACAGGAGGAGATCTGGAGGATACTCTACCCTAAAGAAACTCTGTTCTCAATAACTGCTAACCAATGCTAAAGGGCATCAGACTTAACACTGCATTTCCTCCTTGCCCTGCTCTACTTTCTACTATAAAGGAAGCAAACATGCAATGACTCTTGAGATCCTCCATAGCAAGGACCACTGCATTCTTACCCAGCTCAAATTGCTTTGCTAATTCCAGGAGACATATTTTGGTATCTTTAGTTTCAACCCCAAAGCTAAATCTGATCTTGAGGTACATCAAGTATCAGCAACTTTTCCGTGAATTTCTCGTGACTCTCATCCCCATCACAACCATTAGAGTGCTTACAGCTCAACCATAACATTAACTTTTTGACCAAAATATATTATGCTGTTTTTTTAGGACATAAGATATTCTGCTGTAAAAAATAAGCAAATGAAAATCAAGTCCAAAGTGTTTTTCAGAATACTCAGATTCTACCCTAAAATAGTAAAATAAAGCTTTTTGTTTAACTTTATTTTAGGCACCCCAGGAAAAGCAACTGGTAACTAACTCATTGATTTCTCATCTAGAAATCTTCCTGTAAGTGCCCAAGTTATGTAATACTCCCTTTGGGCTGTATTTTGCATTCTGTTTGCTTAATTGTCAGTGAAAGGATTAAGAATGGATAAATTTGGATCATCCTCATTTTGTTCCAAAGTACCAAATTATATTGGAGTCATCTTGTCCATTCCCACATAACAGATAGATCTTGGCCTGAAAGGTCTTCACTCTAAGCGTACAGGAGAAGGAGCAAGAGAGAAGAGGTGTTACTGTCTCCATTTTACAGTAGGGTCACAGAACTTCTAAGTGACTTTCCCAAGCTTATATATAGTAGGTGTAAAACCAGAAAACTAACACCAGATCTTCTAAGACTCAGCCCAGTGCCTTAATTGCATGAAGATCTTAAGTAGTTTGAAATGATAAGGCCTTTCTTCCAGTATCAGTTGTCATGCGTGCTTGGTAGATTATTTTGCTAGCTATTAAGCTGAAAGACTTGTTTTTCAGTATTTTTTTCCCATTTTGTAGAAACCATAATATATCTCCAAAAAATGATGGAAACCTGCAAAAAGAGCTATGCTTCAGAGGACCCAGGGAATGCCTGAATCTCTCTATGTTTAAGCTTGGCAGTTAAAGTCAGTCCTTCAAACTTTTAAAGTCGTTCCAAATTTTCAGAACTGCACAGCATGCAACTGAGAGAATGATTTGACCCCAAGGATCAGAATGTTGTAAGTATTGTTCAAGAAAAATCCAGTTGAAAAAGATTCTAAAAAAGTATCAGGGGCACTTTTAAAGTCTTTCTTTAAAAATAAAAATCGTAAAACTACCTTTGTTGACTCCTGCTGTTAATGTGCTTTTATTCAGGCGTTTGGAAACAATATTACTTTGCAGAGTAGACAGCCACTGTCAAGGGCAGTTTTCTCATCTGTGGTCACTTATTATGTACTGTGAGTTTGCGAACTAATAATGTGCATGCTACAGGATGGTAGAGAAAACATGCCCCTGACTGCACATAGAGGGAGTATAATTCAAAATAGTTGGTAACTTTGATGCTTTTGAAAATTTTAGTGAGGTAACTTTTAATTAAAGCTTGAAATAAACGTTTAACTTGTCTTACCATATGAAGTTACTTCACAGACACTTATCAGCACACATATATTTAGCAGCTGCCATTCAGTATAACATCTATGTCTATCATTGTCTTCTCAAAGCTCTTTTCATGCACTTCAAGTGCATTACGGAAGAGCAATTTCCTTATTAACGAACAAACTCTGATGAAGTTACTGAAGCAATAGGCCCACTAAGTATTGAAGTCAGAGGATGGACTGGGCAAGGATCCCTGCTCAAAAGCACAACTGAGAAGGACAAGGGAAATCGCTAGGCTGGACAGAGAAAGCTGGTACTCAGTCCCCCTTCCATTAGGAAAGATCCAGTCCACCCTTTTTGCCTACCTGTGATGGATGCATATAGCTTCAACCCAATGCTGTTCCCAGAAATATACATGTGGATAAGGACGAGCCCTCTGAAAAAAATTTACTAACTAGGCTTAATCTTAAAATGCACCAAAAATTATGATACTAATTAAGCTTTCTAAAAAAATTTTTTTCAGGATGGCTGCAGTTTCTAGCAGTAGAAAAAGTACTGTACAACATAGTCTCCAAGTCAACATAAGTGAATTACAATTGCTTTTCTGTTTCCACTTGTGGTACATGATTAGCATTATTCCATATATGCCATAGATGTTTTTAAAGGTCAWTTTTTTTATAAAAATACTTCCATTGAGGATGAATGATGACACTATTTTGACCCCTCTGACCTTGATGAGCAGGAATGCACTTTTCAAGCATCCAGAGCCCCTCTTCATAATTTGTCTAATCCTACACCTCCCCTGCCCTTGCAGACTATTTGCTGTTAGTGGCCACAATAGACAAGCAATAGTACCATTATAGGCTTCTCTAACAAAAGACTTCCGTGATCATGTGCTAGTGGCTTGAAGATTGACAAGATCCCCTGCTGTTACCCAGATGCATTTTCCCCTCCTTCCCGGTGATTTCTTTTCTTGTTTCCAAGGAGGAAAGTGCCTCCCTGAGTAGCGACCTCTCTCTCTGCAGAGAGTCCTGCTAGAAACAACAAACATTGCATGTTAAACCTCCTCCTAGAGGGCATTATGAACAAATGGAGTGCTAGCTCTTCTTTGATAAGGTGTACACCCGTGGCACGACTTAAGAATCAATTCAATTATAAAGACACAAAAATGCCTTTTGAAGAATGTTCCTGAGTGACTCTGAGGTAGAGAGCACAGCATATATATGAGTCTGACTTTGCCGAAGTTATTTAAAGGGAAGAAGTTGCACAGAATTGCTCTGGCAGCCTGATTAACTGACTCGTTTGTCGGTGAAAGCCTGAGAGTGAAAATTAAAGTTATCCCACAGGTTTTATCACATCAGCTGTCCTTCAATGCAGTCAAATTTCTCTCTTCTGGAGCTTTTGCTTACTTGCTACAGAAAAAACTGAGCTATCTGAATGGTGTGTTTATTTTTCAGAGATGCCGAACCTTTGTACCTCTCACTGGTAAGTGAGAGCACGTCTGATAATAAAGCCCTGTATCACTCAAGCTGGATACTCGGAAACCGAGATGCCCTTTCTCTGCCCCAGCCAGTAGTTACTTCGGAAAATTTCAGCTGTACCGTCTTTGTGTCTCATTTGTAACATGAGCGGGTAATAATACTGGCCTACGCTAGAATATTTTCTGAGGGCTACAAGTATTTTGAGAACCCTCATAAATAATGGTGCAGATTAAAATAGTAATGCAAATGTTAAGTCTTATTTGTTGTCTATGATTCATATGTAGAAAAAAAGACAGAAGACCAGTGCTGACCTTTTCATATGCAGCACTTGACAAGGTAATGTGCTTTTTAAGTGTTTGATATACTTTAATGTACTCTGTACACTTTACACAAAAACGTCTAAATGACACTTTAATGTTTACTTTTCATTTACTAAGAATAAACATTCCTCTGTATTGTCATTAGTAGAAGAGGAAGAACAAGAAAGCCACAAATAACATTATTTCAAGTCCTTGGATCTCAGTCCCTTCTCTTGCTGCAGTTGCTGATGTCAGAGGGTGGGGTTGCTCGGTGCCCACAGGGTGAGGATTGCTTGATTCACCTTCTGTTATAGCTGGAGAGGGAATCAGCAAAGGATTTCACTGAAGACAGGATCAGTAAAGATTTTCTTTAGATTTGAATTAGGCTTAATACGAGATTTTATGAGACACACAGGAGGTCTGCWCTCAAACTTGGGGTTCATGGTTAAGCTTTGTGTGTGAAGATTTTTCCCTAAATTCTGAAAATGTTTCAGGACTGTTGTCACAAGATTTCCATGACACTGGTTCAACACTTTTGTTGTACATGAAACAATAAAGAGTTGGGCTTCCACCAAGAATCCATAACACAAAGTTAGATCTAAGGACGAGGATCCAGCTTCTGGTGAAATTGAAAACCATCCAGATTTTAGGTTGAGTCAAGGCCACCATTTTACTTCTTTACTTTCCTTCATTTGAGCAATTGAATTTATTGAATGGGTCAAGAGACCCATTCTCAATGAAAAGCTCCGCAATACACCAATATCTAGTAATTACATAAATAGAACCTACACAGTGCTGAAGAACAGAACAAATCGAACTGTTCCTAAAACTGCATCTTTTTCCTTCTTGCTTTTTATATTGGGACTGCAGTCACAAACTGTGGCCATTCCTTGGCTTCTCTGTCTCCTCCAACTGACAGAATTTTCCATGGGACCTCCTGCAAGAAGACTTTCAAGATATCTCAAAAGGAGTGGTGCTGCATGGGCAAGAATTCAAATTCCACTGGGAAAAAAAATCAGCCACTCCTTGGAGTCTCCTTCCAGATCCTTCAACTGGGGACCCAGTCCTGATTTAGTACTTAGCCCATAATTAGTAGTTTCCTGCAGCTGCCTAAATGAGTGCTGTTCAATGGCTTTCATATGGCTGTCCTGACATTTGCTGCATCTCAGTTTCTGATAGATACAGAGCCATGACTGAGGTATTCGGTACATTTGCTCTTGGTGCGTTACACTGTTAAAGACCCTGTAGGACAAGCCCCTAATAGGCAGACTCAGCAATTTTTAACAGAGAAGCACATGCCTTATCCTGATAATTTCTGATGAGTTCTTCAACTAAAGCATTAAGAACTTCTGATTTTAGAGGAAAAGATTCATAAGAATGTTTCCGTCTCTGTAAATATGTATGAAGACATTTTACAACTTTCCTCTAGTTATCTCATATGGCTACGCTGGTATCTGAAGATATAACGGGACACTTGGGAGTATCTCATAACTGCATCCTTTGGGTTTAAATTTATCTATGAGGTTGTGACTGCATATTGTGATATATGGTGTTTGTAAATATTTCACATTTCCAGTAAGATGCTTTTGGCTGGTCAGAAGAGTGAGTGTGCGTGTCTCAGAGCAGGTATGTTATTTTCTTTGCTTAGTACTTCCAGGCAAAGCAGAGCGCTCTGAGGTCCCAGTGTTTTTACATACACTCTGTGACACCATTCCTAGAAACAGATAGGTTTTGGTAAAATGTTCAGGAACTGCTGAGGTCAACTGTATTGTTATTATTTGCTTTTACGCTCTCCAAGGTATGTGGTTCATTGGAAAATTCTGTTTCCAAATTAAGCTGATGGTCTTTCAATTAAAAAAATGGTAGAGCGCTGATCTCTAATGTGATGTGGGAAGAAAAGAGTCACAGCATATCAATGCCAATCTAAATATAATCAAAGCGGTGCTGGATTCATTTGTTCTCACTTTTTTGCAAAGCTTATTTGTACAAGAAGAGTTAGAATAAGGGCAAGACAACAAAATTTGTCACTGATTTTTTTTTTCTTTTTTCTTTACTCTGCTGATCTCCTCCACTTAAGTGCAATTAGCATTATCCTGATCATCTATTTATCCATGGCTGCTCATCTTACTGTTTGTTCATATGATCCTTTCAACAAAAAGGACATCAATGCACTCAGCAAACTTATTAACTAGCTATAGGCCATACTATGCTGTCTTATGGGGAGGCAACCAAACTGCAAAGAAAAGCATAAGTCACTGTAAGCTGTGAGACACCAAGACTTTGATGCTGTAGGCAAAACAAGCTGCTTCATGCCACAGTTTGTCAAATGTTTGCACGGGAGCAAGATTCTGCCAAAAAGCATACAGGAAAGTTTACATAGTGCAGCATACAAGCTAAAGAGCATCCTATAATATGTGATATTTATGGACATATAAGAGCTATGAGCTTTCACTCATCAGCAATGATTTCTATACCTCCCTGTTAGATTTTGATCTTCCTTGGATCCTTTTCTAACACATAGACTGCAAAGGATTGCCAAGGACAGTCTCAGCTTCTATTCCTCTTTGAGTGCTAAGTTCAGAAGAAACATCCTCAGGTATCAGAAGGAATAAATTGGTCTCTCCAGCAAAACCACGTATTGCTCCCACCCTCTTGACCAGTTCCTTTGTGCCATTTTTCACGCAGCCACACATCGTTGGCTTTTTTGCCCAGCATCAAATACCAGAGGAAGGAGCCATGCTGGCTTCTGCAGCATTGGCCTGTTGGCAGCATTGTTCCCAGATGGGGGAGCAGAGCTCTAAGTAATGGGAAAGCCTCTCACCAACCTCAGCTTCCCCTGGGCTGAGGCACTTCTTTAGTAGTCTAACTACATGCAGCTACACTGCACCGGTGTGGAAATTTAAGGAGAACATAAGTAAAGGAAAGTGCCACTGAAATCTTGAAAGGAGGTAGAAAATAATAAATACTCCAGCTGAAATTTGGCCTGGACACAAGTTATCAGGTCTAAGTGAATGTTTACATTTCTTTGAAATGTTCCTAAATGCTACCTCTGTCTGAAAGGCAATTTTCAAAACTGTGATGAAAAAAATCTGGTTCAGTTAATGTCTATTGGTTTTAAAACCAGGCATAACATTGCAGCCGGTTCTTTTATCCAGAAAAGGTGCAACTGTCATATCAATTTAGAACTTCAGTCATGTTATTTTAAATCTGCATTAGTAAAACCTGTAACAAAACATGTCTCTGTTGTCCACATCTTGCATCTGGAGCAAAGTTATGCTAAAGTCTGATCTCTAAACCCAGTATGGAAATTATATCTGGTATGTTCTGCACTTTGTAACATGGTACATGTGGACTTTTTTACTGTAGTGATAACACAGCTCTATAGCCCACCTGGTAAATACATTATACATTTAAAATGACAGTCAAAAGAAGCTGGCGCAAATATACCAGAATTACATACAAAAAGGTTGCAATGTGAGGCTAAAACCAAACACATTTATAGGCATTATCTGGCACCTTACTTTTAAACAAAGGTCTGTAGCTTACAGTGTCATTTTAAAGGCTTAGTACTGGGTTTTCAAGCTGGGAAACAGTATAAGACCAGTGTATTAAGGAGCTGAAATTTTGCTGACATTATGGAAGGTCTTACTAGTTGGTCTCCTACCACTTGATAATATTCTACAGATGCTGTGGAAAAACATTATCAAAAGGCAATTCTTATATATATAACTTCTCAAATCATAGCCAAACATGACTTCATGCAAGCAATAAATCCAGGAACTTATGCTACATATGGCAGAAGTATTTATAAACCAGGAGTACAATACAGAGAGGTATCCAGATGAGACCCTCATCTCACTTTGCCCCTTTGCACCAAGTAAAAGGAGTAAAAGGTCTTGCAGTGCTGGCACAGTAGGTGCACTGATAATGCCTTACAAGCATAGTGCCTGGCATAAGTGTCACACCAGAGATGAGACTCTGTGTCAGGGTAGGGCAACAGCAGCACTGAACCTTATCATTTTTATCCTTCCGCACTTTATCCTAGGAGACGAGGACGCAAGGGTTCAGCCCACACTCTCATGCCTGTAAAACAGGGAGCCAGACTGGTCTCATGGTGTGATGCTGGAAACAGCACCTTTTTCTAGAAGAATGTGTTTCTTCCTTAATTTTATCCCTTCATTCAAAGCAGAGTGAAAGTTCTTGAGACTGAAATACTAGCTAAAACCACACTATCTAATGAGCATTTGTATGATAGGGTGTGAGGCTTCAAAGTAGATGCTTCTTGGCATTATGCTTCTTTCAATAATTTCTGTCATCCTTGGAGCTGGCAGCACTCCTGGGAGACTCTGGACACCGGGGCTTGCCATGGCTGATCTGCCACCGTGCACAATGATGCGGCACCCAAGCAAGACTGATAAATCCGAACCTCCTCACTCCCCTGATACGAGCCCCAAAGGGTCTCCCTTTAGATGTTTACTGTAGTGCTGTAATTGTTGCTATATTTAAAAATACTTAAACTAATTTCCTTGTGCAACTCAGAGGTGAATGCTCTATTTGACCAATACAAACCTCACCTTTGTCCATTTTAGACAGTGCCCCAAAAAAATGATGTGAGAAAATTTTAAAAGTGCACAGTACTGCCTTCAATAACACAGATTCATGTCCTCAGTTTCTTTCCATCTGAAGGAGTAATCTTATTGGTAAAGGTTTGCAATAGTAGCTATAATATTATGACATACACACAGAAAATATCAACTGAAGTACTTAAAAAATACTAAAATCACCTGAGAGATGTTGTGACCACTGAAGTAAAAAGGATATTTTATAATTTGCTAACAAACAAATTCAGTGTTGCCAGGTACAACTCATCACTAAATTCCATACAAGGATTTTTTTTTGTGTAGCCCTTGTTTTCATAACTTTAAAACTTTAAGTAGTTGACATGGTGCCAACTTCTGGGGGTAAAGAAATCACCTGTCTTRTTTCCAAGCTGACACAACATGTTTTAAGTAGATGAAGGCTCAGTTTCATTACATTAACAGCATCTCTAGGTGCTCTTTGATGCATCACTCCAGTGCTTAGTAATTTAGTAACAGGTTGGAAATGAGCAAAGGGGTAAAATGAGACTCTGTTGCCAGAGYAACTACTGCACACCTCTAATTTTTGAATCAACAGACAGCAGAAGTTGATACTTTGCAACAGAGTATGAAGAAATATCTTCCAAAATATTATATGAATGCAAATTTATTTTGTTCAAGGAGTGGCTCTTCTAAGAAAACACTTTTCTAAAGATAGTCCAGAACTGCTATTATTCAGCTAAAATGCTAATAGGAAATGTTTAACTTTATTTTGACCAAAAGTCTAGCCACCTGCTCAAGTGCAAAGCCCTTAGAAATAATTCTCTGAGCTACTTTATCTCTTAAAATTCTTGTGGAAATGTTTATTTTAAAAAGAAACATTTTCTAATGATGTGGCAGCTCAAACTTTGCAGCTGTGTGTGACAGGGAAACTAACTAAGAACAAAACAAAACAAAAAAAAARAAAAAAAAAAGAAAATAACCTGGCTTTATCATCCAAGTGAGTACAAAATGTAGAAAAAAATCAGAAAAAATGAGTGCGAGACAAGTAAGATTTCTGACTTCTGAGTATTACAGATACTAGGAGGAGCTAGGGCCAGACTGGCTCAAGACACACATCTCACCTACTGTTTCCTGGATGACTGGAGACTTTGTGCTTCACAACATTTCCTTTGAGCAGTTACGCTACTGGGAGAGTATGTTTTTATTGACCAGAGGGAAAACTAAAGGCTTTGCCCTCAATTTATCAGTGAGGTCTAACAAAGTGAGCACAGATATGGAATAAGCTGAGGTTGGCCCTAATTGTGGCCTTGCTGTTTCATGACTTCTGCTTGGTCTTTCTGTTCCTCAACCACCATATCAGGATGTAAAACCCACCCACCTCGTGAAAGACTTGGAAGCTTCAGGTGGAAATGTGAAGCCATTGGAGTGGAAATGCAAAGCCATCAGACACAATCAGCACACATCAGATACATTGTGTCACCTGTAAGACAGCCTCTTCTAAACAGCATCTCAGCACAGTGATGGAGCCCACCTCAGTAATTGCATCACATTGGATTTGCTCCACAGTACATTGGGATGCAGACTTTAATATCACAGTAAGCAGTGTTTTAATAACCTTTTGCCTCACTTTAAGTGCTGTTATGTAGTGACTTCTACCAAAATCCTTTCATTGTACAGAAAGCACCATACTTTAAGGGGTCAGAACTCTTGCAACGTATTTAAACTGCATTTTTGCATGTTTCATGTTCACTTAAAAGTGCATCATCATCATCAGTCCAGCTTCACAAACCAGTTACTCTGAAGCGAAATAGAGGGTTCCTGACAACCTATGGAATTACAGATGATTTTAAAGTGCAGGTGCATTTTTTTTTCTCTCACCCCTCATCTCCCCATCAGGTGCAACAGTTCCCAGGACCTATAGCTGCCTCCATCAAAGACAGCCAGAGTTTTGTCATTGCCTACTTAGCTATTGAAAGCTGTTTTGTACGGGTATAAAATTCTGCCATCCTGGGTCAGAGGCTCTTTGCTGCCACCGTGACCACCTACGCATGGAGTCATCTTTCCTCTCATCAGCCATTTGGTCTAAGCTACTCTGCTCCCTTTATAATCTGTGGCTGTACAGAGAAAACCTCAGAAAGGGCACTTCTTCACAGCTGTTTGGACATGTATCTTAGGATGGGATGCAGTTCGCTAGGGAGGTATCTGTTTCTCTTCATCAATAAAAAACAACCTTGCTGACTAGTTTAGACTCCATAGCCAGCTTTCAGGTGCTGGGGGTCAATGGGAGGAATCCCACTCAAAACCCAATGCAAAGGGAGTCAAGGCCCTGCAAGGTCAATGGGAACAGACCCCAGTCCCCAGTAGAGCACCCAAGAACATGGCAAGCAACAAGTAAATGAATGACCTCTGTTGGTGGAGAGCTACCTTGCTTTGTACAGCTTATTTCCAAAGGYTAAATCTGTTTCCCTCCCCCAAGGAAAATAATGTGTCAACAGGTATTTGACTAAGGAGGGCTGGGGAGAGTGGACCGAATAAACTCTCTAAACTCTGTTGTTTCATCCAGGGCATGCTTACAAAAGAGTCCTTGCAAACTTGCATCTCTCTGTACACACTTGTGATGCTCACAGTAAAAATGGCAGCGCACAGGCACATCTAATGAAAGCCTGAAACAGGATGCACCAGGCAGTGATGACGCACATACTATGTAGTCCCAGTGACTGAACTAGGACTTACCCAAGAACTACTGAGCAGGATCACTGCCACAGATGGTCAAAGCACACAAGATTTTCAACATAAAATGGGACAGCTGATGTCATTTTTTTAAATATCAGAACAGAACATATGGGAAGGCGACTCCGTTCCCCTGCTCCCCTGCACTCTCCCAGTTTAAAGCTGGATTACTGTATGGAACCAAATGCAGCTCTCCTGGCATAAGACTATAGTAAGTAAAGTAGAATCCAGCCCCTGAGATTTAAAGTATTTGTGAAGAATTTTCAATTATTGCTAGTATCAGTCTGAGTGCTGTAACAACCTGTACAAATCACAGAAAGGAAAACAAAGAACTACTCATAAAGATGATCCTCTTGCCAAACCAAGTATGTGAATGCGTCTGAGAATCTGCTTGTATACCTTTAATACATGGACTTAATATCTTAAGAATATAACTCCTTCAAATTCCTTAAATTTCAAGAAGGTTTTACTTTGCATGTTGTCTTTTAAGAATGGGATGTATTAATAACAATGTAGGCAGGCAAATGCTTCTTTGAGCATTAAACTGTGCTCCAAAGAGGAATTAAAACATGAGATTTACAGAGTATGTTTCCTAATATATCAACAGAGCAAGAAAGGAAAAAAAGATCAGTACTGGTATTTTCAAATACTTCTACTAATGTGTTTTTATGAACAGAGCAGCCACACTTGCTGCCTCACTGACCTCAAGAAGCAGATGCAATTGCACTGCATGCAAACATACAGAAGCTACACAAAAGGGACTCAACCATGCAAAATACTCATTGAAACTTGTGGCTATGGCACAGATAAGCAAATCCTAGAACTGTTCAGGTATTTCTCATCCATATTTAAGAGCAATGATAGTATTTAAAAGTCTATCAAAGGCAGACATAACTACTGGGCAGTGAGTTAGCAGTACTCAAAACTGCTATTTACTGAAATCAGGATTATAGAGGCCAAGCTTGTCAGGAAGTATATGTAAAATGGTTTATAAAGCCAGCTGCATTCCTAATTTGGGATACATAAATCATGCTGATTTCTAATATATTTTATGTTATGTATGTAATGTAGTTGTTTATTTGTATTTTCCCCAATTTTACTTTTTTAAGGCTCCGACTACTAACAGCATATCAATGACTGCATAACATATATAGTCTGACCTGCATCTATGTGCTCAAAGATTTAGTATGGAACTGTGTAAATACCCTCTAACCCACTCCCTATCTATTTAGCTTTATGGGAAACCAGACACACAAGGAGATAGCTCACAATCTTCCAGAAGAGCAAATGTGCATTCTACAGCACCAGGCTTGGCCAAGGACACCATGCCACCTTACCAATTTCTTGGAGGATTTTGATAGTTCAGGTGGATGATCTCAGTTGTTGGAAAGGCACCATTGACATTGCTACGCCATCACACAGCTGTGTTTTCTAGATAGTGCTYGATGCATTTACGCTGTAGTCTCTTTCACCTACACACGGTGCTGCCGACTTCAGGGATGAGCAGGTGTGATGGCAGGCGTGAGAAGAATCTGTCTTCCTGCACTTTGACACAGACCCCAACACTGACGACATCCCCTGAAGGGAAAATAAATCCTTCCCTCTCTACAAGATTTACCACTGTAACAGCTTCAGAATTAATCATAGAATAGAATCATTAAGGTTGGAAAAGACCTCTCAGATCATCGAGTCCAACCGTCAACCCAACACTACCATGCCCACTAAACCATGTCCCTAAGCACCTCATCTACATGTCTTTTAAATACTTCCAGGGATGGTGACTCCACCACTTCCCTGGGCAGCCTGTTCCAATGTTCAACCACTCTTTCAGTAAAGAAGTTTTTCCTAATRTCCAATCTAAACCTCCCTTGGCACAACTTGAGGCCATTTCCTCTCGTCCTATCGCTAGTTACTTGGGAGAAGAGACCGACCCCCACCTCACTACAACCTCCTTTCAGGTGGTTGTAGAGTGTGATAAGGTCTCCCCTCAGCCTCCTCTTCTCCAGGCTAAACAGTCCCAGTTCCCTCAGCTGCTCCTCATAAGACTTGTTCTCCAGACCCTTCACCAGCTTCGTTGCCCTTCTCTGGACACGCTCCAGCACCTCAATGTCCTTCTTGTAGTGAGGGGCCCAAAACTGAACACAGTATTCGAGGTGCAGCCTCACCAGTGCCGGGTACAGGGGCACGATCACTTCCCTACTCCTGCTGGCCACACTGTTTCTGATACAGGCCAGGATGCCGTTGGCCTTCTTGGCCACCTGGGCACACTGCCGGCTCACGTTCAGCCGGCTGGCAACCAGCACYCCCAGGTCCTTTTCCGACAGGCAGCTTTCCAGCCACTCTTCCCCCAGCCTGTAGCGTTGCATGGGGTTGTTGTGGCCGAAGTGCAGGATCCGGCACTTGGCCTTGTTAAACCTCATACAGTTGGCCTTGGCCCATCGATCCAGCCTGTCCAGGTCCCTCTGCAGAGCCTTCCTACCCTCRAGCAGATCGACACTCCCGCCCAACTTGGTGTCATCTGCAAACTTACTGAGGGAGCACTCAATCCCCTCATCCAGATCATTGATAAAGATATTGAACAAGACCAGCCCCAAAACTGAGCCCTGGGGGATACCACTTGTGACCGGCCGCCAACTGGATTTAACTCTCGTTCACCACAACTTTCTGGGCCCAGCCATCCAACCAGTTTTTTACCCAGCGAAGAGTACACCTGTCTAGGCCATGAGCTGCCAGCTTCTCTAGGAGAATGCTGTGGGAGACAGTGTCGAAGGCTTTACTGAAGTCCAGGTAGACCACACCTACAGCCTTTCCCTCATCCACTAGGCGGGTCACCTGGTCGTAGAAGGAGATCAGGTTGGTCAAGCAGGACCTGCCTTTCATGAACCCATGCTGGCTGGGCCTGATCCCCTGGTTGTCCCGCACATGGCTTGTGAGCGCCCTCAGGATGACCTGCTCCATAATCTTCCCTGGTACCGAGGTCAGGCTGACAGGCCTCTCGTTCCCCAGATCCTCCTTCTGGCCCTTCTTGTAGATGGGCGTCACATTGGCAAGCCTCCAGTTGTCTGGGACCTCCCCCGTTAACCAGGACTGCTGATAAATGATGGAGAGTGGCTTGGCAAGCTCCTCCGCCAGCTCCCTCAGTACTCTTGGGTGGATACACTGCAGCCCTGGGTTAGTGCATTGGAGTGATGTTGGGAGGTATAGTACCTCAGGTGAGGGAAAGAGCATCACAGCCAGGGTCCTGTTTCTCACCAAGCTGCTTTGGTACTATTGCTCAACTCAGTGATACCTCCGTAAAAACTGTCAGCTTTTCAATCAAAAAATCTGTTCCTTGACCCTAATTCAGTGCAGGCTTGGACAACAAATTCATTTCTTTGCTTTTTAGACCTGTTAGACCACAGATCCATCAAAGCCAAGAGAGGAGGACATCCAGTCTGTCCCCTCTTGCACAGAGAGGACTGTTCATCTGCTGCATTCAGCTACACCTGGGTAGTCTCCCTGAAAGCAATGGGTAGCACAGATGTCACTGTGAGTCTAATTTGACCTGCAAAACCTTAAATACTGGTGATAATGTGCAAGAAGGAAAGCAGCCAGCTGGAGCTAGAAGCAGTGGCAATTAGAAAGAAACATCTTTGCACCAGTAAAATGAACACATTTGATGTGAGAAATCAGTGAGAGACAAACATTGAAGCCCCTGAAGTTACCCTGACAGTCCTTTTTTCAAAGGAGAATCATAAATGAAAAAAAGAAAAAAAAAAAAATCACTTACAGATTTTCTTGCATGGGAATAATGTAAGTCTGAAACTAAAGGGGTTGATGTAACCCCTGAACAGCCACAGCCGGAAGACAGAGACTGGGATGAACTGAACAGCAGAGCCTGTACGACAGAGGGAAGGAAAGTGGTGAAAGATTTCAGTTTTAGTCAGAATTGACTTTGGCAAAAATGCTCATCCAATTCTGTTAAATCGTATGCTTGAATAAGTTATTCACCCAGGCCAGTAACATCTGTTCAGGAAAGGGGCCAACTCTAAAATGTGTTTTTTCATCCCACAAAACAAAGCGTAATCTAGGCTATAAATACACATGTTTTTACTATGCTGGATAAAGTATCTCATGAAGAAAAAAAATCTTTAGTTTAGGACTTTTGTTTCCTCTGATCCTGGATCCTTTACATATTCAGGAGTCCCACTGCTTTCAGTGGGATACTTAGGACTGCAGGGAGTTTTGCYTGAATACACGATGAGACTCAGAAATGTTCTTGCCCCTTTACAAATTCAGAACCGCCCCGGTCCACTCTCCACTGACACATTTTTCACACTGTGTATAGTAAGAGCTGTCTAGTCTCTCTGACACATCATCACAGACAAAAATCACTCCAAATGCCCCATTGTCATGTGAAACTAGTGACAAACTTTGAAATAATTCAAAGCAAACAGAAAATAAGACATTTTCCACTATGGATTTTGTCTGAGGTGCTCAACAAGGTCAGTATATTTTAATGAGACACTTTCAAGCAGACACATACACACACTTAAGACAAAGACGACTGTACCTCTAAAAAACCATTTTTAAGTGATAGATGACTGTCGGCTTTGCAAAAGCTAAGCATGCAGTGGCTTGATAGCACAGAATGAAAGCAATCTACAAGTGCAAGTCTGTTTCTTTTGGCAGCAGAAGGACTTGCTAATGGATTCATCATTTTCTGTTAAGCATGAGCATCAAACAAAAAAACATTTAGGGCTCTATTCATCTGAGTTTCCGGCCCTACACTTGCCAGCCATGGAGGCTCTGTGGCTTAGTGCTCCAGAGCTCAATTCTGATTCATGCCTCCCAAGTTCAGAAATGAAGGCCCCACAAGACCTGGAAATTGGTGTGGCAGTCCTTGTCCTCCCTGCCAGTGCCCTCAGTCTGCAATGGTGCAGGAGTTTGAGGTCCTGCTTCCCAAGCACTGACCCAACCATTAGTGTAGCCACTGACCATCTTTTCCCTGTTGACCCATCCTGTAACAAATTCTTACATGGCAGCTGACTGATGGCAACAGATCTTGAAGTTGGTCAGCCACGAAAAGCCACAGAAATGCAGCCACCAGTTAAGAATAAAATTGCTAGAAAATTAATTGCAACGAGCAACAGAGAACTGAAAGAACACTTAAGCAGGAGAGTTCCAGCAAGTGGGAAACAGGGTGCCAGAGAAAAAGGAAGAGAAAAAGGAAGAGAAAAAAGGCTTATTAAAAAGATATTTGGCCTCCTGGGAAAAGGCTTATTAGTGCAGAGGCCGTTAAAGGTGTTTACTGTGCACACACATCCAGGAACAAGGTAAAAACACTGACACCAATAAACAGAGCATGCACTTCGTACACTTCATCCACTTCAAGGCAAGAAGAACCTTCATCTTCTGCCTTTTCAAAAACATCTGAAGATAAACAAGGTGAAACTACAACAGCTCGTCTTACTATTTACTATTTGTAGGGCACTCACATGGTGTCTAATGTGCTTCAGATGAGTATTTTCTTTTTAATGCGTTTAATACATTTAATTGGTGAGATGGGAATTTTGCCGATGGAAGGATGCAATAAAGGGAAAGGGCCTTACCGGAAATCACTTCACCGTTTACTAGCAAAATACTTTACTGTACAACAGCAATAGTTCATGGCAGGGGCTAAAATTACAGCATTACACTGAAATATGTCATTAGGGTTGGCTTGTTGCTGTCATTTTTTCTTTTAAAAAACTGACTGTCTACAGAACAATTCATAAGAGATTTCAGACACCCAAAATATTACTTTACCTCTACAGAATCATATTTTAGATGTCTTGTTTCACTGATAGTTTCAACAAGGAATGCACAGAATGATCAAACCACATATAGGTAGCAGCAATTATTGGTACATTTCAGATGAGCACAGCGTGAAGGATAAGTCTAAAGAAAGATTAAGACCCAAATACTAAGGGAGAAAAAAAAAAGAAAAGATGGAGCAAAAAGGCCTGAAAAGCAGGAAAGGACTAGCTGTCTGCAGGAAGCTTGTATTCTTATGTGAGGTGTGAGTGACCCAGTGTAGGCTGGAATGTTATCTCTATGTGATCTACAGAATTTCTCTCTTAACTGTAGCAACTGAAGAAGAGTGAATTAAAGTCTTAAAGAGAAAAATCAATAAAGGAAAAAAAAGGAAAATATGGCAGAATAGCCTTGCAATGGCTGTCTAAAATGTCACTCGAATGATCATGGGGAGCAACCCCAAATTTCTATGCTCGCAACAGAAACACCTTGTAAAAACAAACAAAACAAAAAAGAGGATCTTTTCCCCTTTGTTTTGAACTATATTTGCCAGTGAGTCTATTGCATCACTAGAGCTGACTTATAAGGTCACAGTGGGCTCTTCACTGATGCTTCTGGCCCCAAAGTAAACTTCTGCTTGTTCTTTTAGGAGCTTGAGTTTTACCCCAGTTTATCTGTTGGGATAGACAATATTTAGCCCCAAACTCCAGTGAAAATGTCTAAAGGATAATATCTGGTCCTTGCAGCCTTGTCAAACAATAAAGGTCAATGAAAACGTTTACTCCAACCACCCTTTCCTGCATTCAGCTTTATCTTTAATAGACAAGTCCTGCTCTCTGTGCATCTAACAGTCACCCTCTAATAAACCTTTGTAGGTTCCTTTGGTTTGAGCTGCACTGAACCCTGCTGTTCAGGCTCTTGCTATAAATCTGTAGCCCCTAAATAGAGCACCTCTCTTCTGAGAGACGAGGCTTTGTATACCTGCGGTCTGCAGCCAGCTGGAGCATTTCCCTTTTCCCCCCAGATTTGTCTTAACCTTTTCACCACCAGCTGCATGAGATGTGATATATCTTTCATTACAACACGGAAAATAGTTTTTTCTTAATCAGTAGGAATTTGCCATTTGTTTTCTGCTGGGCGGTCAAGGTCCTTTTCCAAACACAAGGCATATGAGGAAAACCTAGAAGGTCTGAGGTTCACCACAGTGATTACTACCACAGTAATCAAAATAAACAGACCAGCGTGTCCACATGTTCCCAGCTCTCATTGCTGCCTGCAACTTTAGGAAAGGCAAACCTTTCTAAGACTGATCATTTTTCAAGTGCTCAACTGCAAAATCAATGATTGTTGCAGTACAGTGTACAGTCATAAAAATTACCTTCCACTTCCTCCTGCCTGCCAAAACACCACTGAAGACCAAGAAGCCCAAGTCCAACAGGACAACTAACTTTAGAAAAGCTAAACATGTACATGAGCATTTGAGAATGGCTGCCAAAACAAGAGCATGTTTTCTTAAAATCTAGAGAACAGATTTTGAAGTCCACTTTCCAGGGTTGAGAATTACTTAATAWGGTGAAGAAAAGGATTCACTGAGAGAAGGAATTGGTACCTCTGGACAAAAAGCTGACCTTTTGGTTGGGGGCCATAAATAACAACTAGTTGGCTCAACAGGGGGGAAAAAAAAGTAATTTTTTTTCAGAAATGAGATGGATGCTGTTTGTTGCTTTCTTTTCCAAAGTAGTTTATCAAACTGTTATTGAAGCTTTTAGAAAATAATCGTAAGTAGTAGAGATTGGTCCTGAGTAATGAATTTAAGAAAATTGAGATACAAGCTACTCAAAAACATAAGACCTGGAACTACCTCTGCTTGTCATTTAGAGGAGGAAAAAAAAAAAAAAGAAAGTGTCTGAGAAGCTTTAACCGAAGAAAGGCTTTGTTTTTAAACAGAGCAAAAGAATTCACAATATTGCTTCTCAGCAATAATCTACCACCTACCGTTGTACCTCTTCATGAGGAACTTACTTAAAAAATAAGCAGATTTACAATAAGGTCTATTGTGTATCAATGGAATAATTCCCATCTATTCAATAACACCAGAATAACGCCACAGATCCACAAACCCCCGCTTATGCCTACAGGCAATTACCTCATCACACAGCCTCCATGCTGAGACTTACCTCACTTCTATGCCTATTTCTAACATAGGTGAAGTAACTTTTCACTTACTGCCCAAGGTCATACATCTGGTAAATGATTCAAGAACAGAATATGACTCTCGGTGCTGCTCAATAACCCCTCAATGTGTGATAATAGAAATCTGCCCAAACAAAAAAAGAAATGCATGAGCAAGAGATAGAAAAGAGAAAGCTGATTTTTAAAAAAAGGCAGTGCTAACTGTGTCTCATGTGGCTTTTCAAAACCAACTGTTTAAATATGCAAATACTGCTGTTCAAATTTCATCACTTTACAAAGTTCAGGGGTCAAAAGCAGGCCAAATATGAATCACAGGTCCCTGAGTTTTTATCAGATGCCTGCATTACCAGGTACTGAAAAACACTGGGTGTTGTTTTTTTTCTTAGTTCTTTCTTTTGGAATCTCTAGCACATCAGTTTCATAAACTGAGTCAGTTGTCATTTTAAATAACGAAAGAAAGAAACATTTATTTATATGTTATAAACGGGTGCATTATTTAATAGTGCTACCCACATTCTTTCAAGGTTTGGCTTGGAAATAGAGACATGTTCCCTAAATACAGCCAGGGTTTACATATAACATACATCCACATTGGTCATGGGTAAATCTCATTTATTTTCCAAAACTGATGTTAAGGTATTTGAAGGTCACTTAAAAAAAAATAATTATTGTTGGGACAGGACTGTTCCTTGGATCTCAACTGCAGGTGCAGTCATTTCATTTCTTGAATTACCAAAGTAAACATAAGCAGAAATTTTTTTTCATTAATCCAACAATTTTACTGACCAACAGCCTCTAAAGCAAAATACTAAGATTTCATAGAGAGTTGCAAATAAAGAAAGAAAGTCTAAAAGATGCTCAGTGAAAAATTTCAAGATGTTTTCATTAGTATTTGCCATGTCCTGCAGGTGGGAATGCTGCCAGCACCTGGTGTGGGAAGCAAAGATCTATAAGTAAATGAGGAGACAGTATGTGGACAAACTGTGCCGACAGGTACACTACGGTATTTCTTAGAGCTGGGTGTAGGACAACAGACAACTGATGGATGCACCAGGTAGATGGAGGCAATGTCTTAATTACCCGTTTTGTTTCAGACATTGGGAATATTAGTCCGCTGGGAAAAATAAGTGTTAATTAGGAACTGTCTCATGACTGGTTGCCATAATTACATGCCTAATGGCTGATTGACTGGGTGACAGCATCTCGCCCCGGGAGCATGTGTCACACAAGCAAGCTGAAGGCTTTGTGGGATTGCTGACAAGCCCTTTCTCCTTCCCACAAATGCTCTGTTAAACACTTAAGGAATAAGCCCCCCAAGTTAAAACCAAGTCAAGTGGCACACATGGAGCATGTCTGGTACAAGGATTTCTCTGGTACTCACATTTCTCCCATGTGAGAGCTAGCAAAGGCAAGGAGTGCAAGTTACCGCTGGTAAAGAACAGGTTTACCATATATCATATTCAAACAAGTTAGGCAGGTTTTAACGTGATCATTTCATATGTCATGACAACTTAAGAGCAAAACAGTCACCACAGCAACTGTTACATCAGAGAGTTGAGGCGGCTGCTAGATACTGGGCACGGAAGAGCTGTTGCATAGAGAAACACAGCTACTAATGATCCAATGTCAGGTATCAGGCTGAGCTGGATTCAGGCCATAAATAAATAAAAATGACAAGATTTTTAATCCAGCTATGTTTTCCCATAGTGAACATTTAAAATTTTGTGTTGGAATGTATATATATTGCATTTATCAAGTATAAAGCAGGTAAAATATTAATAACTTTAGACTGGAAATCAGGAGGCTTCTCAAGGCAGTATGACTTTGAGATAGCTTCCCAGTGCAAATACTGGAAAGAATGAGCCTAAGTAGCTTAAAATGGAGATAGACACATTTACTAGTTTTCCATTTTAAATTAGGAATTTTCCACTAAAAAGCAATTTGAATTTTTCTTTTCTATGACAATTTTTTCTTTCTAATTTTCACAGCAAAATGCAGCAGCTGGCTGCCCTCTTTGGTGGTGCCCAGGGAAGCCCAGCAAATCCCTGTGAGCTGAGGGAGRTGTCTGCCACCCAGTGAGGAGACCACAAACCAAGAGGGACCAGTTGCACAAGAGGGAGCAAAAGCAGWCCTGAAAGCCCCAGCTCCACCCCAGGGTGTCAGAGCTGGCACCTACTGCTGGCTGGCTAATGGGGAGCCACACCAGTTTGCACTGGATCTTGRTCTGGTTTGGCAAGCATGTCATTGGAACTGGGACTTCTCCATGTTTTGACAAATATGCGTGTTCTAGTTAAACCATGTCCTATCAAAATATTCCCTCCTGTTTCCAAGAAAGGCTCTCTGAAACTTTGAAGACATTTTGGGGTGGAGGGAAAATAGGAGGGTGGGCGAGAAGATGTGAGGGGCTGGCCATTGAGGCACTTCAGGACAGGGGAAAGCTGGAAAAGTGCAAGTATGGAAAGGGAGAGAAAGGAAAACCAGTTGAGACATGAGAAGATAGTAGGAGAGCTACACTTGGGGAAAGAGTTTGGCAGCTGAGGTAATGGAAATCAGGGAGGGAAGGTTTTTTCTCTTTTCTTACATGGTGCTTTGATTCTTGCGTGCTCCGTCTAGCATTCGAGGACTGTAGTATGATGGCTTTGCATTTGCTGTACACAAAAGGAGTGGAAGATCCTGTCCCAGTGGGATAACCAGAGTGAAACTGAACTTACAGTCCATAGCAGCCCCTATAGTCATGCCCAAAAGAAATCTCTCCTCTTAAGGGTTGGATTTAACTGGGAGCTCAAGAGCAGAACCACTTCACAATCCCAGCACTAGTTCCCTATCTCAGCTCAGCATCCTCAGGGCATCTTTCCAGGGAATTGCCYTTCCTAGATCCCATCACTTGGACAGAAGCAGGAATACGACTCAAATTAAAAGAGGAGTGATGCGTTCTAGCAAGATCTGCTAAGACTCAATGACAGTCTCCTCCTGTCCCGTGGTAGGAGAAATACGCTAGCTGTGAAAGAAAGAACTAATAGAGATAAACGACTGGTGTCACACGCAGCCTGCTCAGTTGTCTTTTGAATGGTGAAACATGAACACAAACATTGCACCGTCAATTGGTTGAGCTAGAGCTGGAGCCTGACTCTGCCCTGCCTGAATGGAGAGCTCTGCCTGAGCAAAGCAAGGTGGATGCAGCCCTCTAAGTAGCCCAGCCACTCAACATTAGTGAAGCCCTTGGTTTCTAAACACTGAGCTGCACCGAATTTGAATGCTCCACTGATGACTGAATTGGTTAGGAATACAACTGAACAGCAGGCTGAATACCCAGCGAGGTATTGTGGGTAATTAGAGATTAATTACAATCCCATAGTTTGTATCATGGTTCAGGGTCAGCACGGGGTCAGTGCACATGGCAAACTTAGAGAGCTGTGACTAGATGGATGACGCCAGCTCGGAGTGGCTCAGCAAAGTGAAGCGTATAGAAATGAGGAGCCAGCGAGGCTGGGGAGTGGACTCACAGCCAGGGCGCTGGCGACAGCAGTGACACTGAGTTGTGGGGCCTTGAGGCACTGAGAAAATGTTAACAAGCGGCAGAGAGAATACAGCTGCACTAACTATCCAACTGCAACCCTGACTTTTCCAATTAACCTTTTCCAGGCTTTCTAAGATTTCCCAAATCTGGGGCACTGTCCTGTTGTCAAAGCAAGCTCTTAAAGAAAGAAAAGTGGTGAGGAAAACTGCCAAAAAAACAAAAAAAAAAAGGAAAAAGGAAAAGAACCTCTGCTATTTAATTTGGCTAGTAAATTTTTATTTAAGGCTAAATCCAGAAAAATGTTTTGTCAGACTGCAATGAGCTTTTCAGGAGATGGCATTCATAGGAAGAGTGGAATATACGCTTGCAGTGCAAAGCCCATTTATCATTAAAACTCTTCCCCTCCCTTGCCAAGAACAATTTGTCATATTTTTATCAACAATCGAGATATGCAAATAGCCCAAGACAGCTGAAAAGGCAAATTCATAACCCCAATATGCAAAATAGACAAGTGATAATGTAGTAAGTGGAAGATACAGAACAGAAGCGTTTGGTGGAGAGAGGAATAAATCAATATAAAACTCCCAAGTGGTCATTTTTGGCAGTTAATTATTTGCAGGAAGTTTTTCTCTTTTAAATAAACCATTTTTTTTTAAGATCATTAAACTAAAAAGCTAGCTTGTGGCATTCAGAGGAGGGTGAAGAGGAGACTGGTTCTTGCAAGGGACAGCTGGTATGTAGAGGATATACCCGTTCTCTTGTGTGTCCCCAGCCGTATCCGCAGGTGGCTACTGCCGCTGTGCCTTACTGAATGAGGATCTGTGTAAATTCCCAAACATATGAACATCAGTTCCTTTCTGCACAACAAGGGAGTATTTTCCTTTCTGCCTGGATTTGATTTCCAAAGGCATCTGTGCATTTGCCCAATTCCTGCCCAGTGCTAGGAAGAATTTCCAATTATTCTTTATAATTTTGAGGATGGTAGTAATATTTGTGCTATTTCAGTAATAGATAAAAACATTCTTAATTTCCTTTTTCAGCACTGGCTCTCTGGATATGAGGTGCTTCAGAAGTGTAAAGCATTGACTGCATTGACAAAATAGCACTGTTTGTTTCATAATTTGCATCAATATGTATCAGAGCTTTTAATACAAAAGCAGGTCTCTAGAATCACCTCTGTTGGCAACTGAAAACAATGGAGAAATGAAGTGAATTGACCTAAGTAATGCAAAAGGCAGTAGCAGAGATGAGATCATTACCAGTCCTGACTCCTAGACTGTTATCCTTGCCACCAAACCACACTGATAACAGTCCATAAGAAGCACTATCATTTTTACCTTCCAAAATGCTCGGGATAATCTTAAGTTTGTGGTTCCTTCTTCAAATATCTAAATCAGAGAAATGAGCTTATAAAGACCTCTGACTCCTGAACTAGGAGAGGCAGGAATGGCCAGGTCAGCTGACTGCAGGAGCACGAATGCAGAAGAAGAGAGAATAAAGAGCAGTTTGCTTGCCCAGAGGGTTGGGAAAGCCTGAACCTCCCAAGGTAGAGGTTGGCTGGTTGTGAGGTAGCAGCACAGCTATTGCAGAAGCAGAAATGTTGAAACACAGTAGTTCGAAGACCAGAAGTGGTAGCGATAGTAACCTGTCTAGCACTTTCCCACTTGCTCCTGAGTCAGCTATCACCTGMGCATCCAGAGGTCTTCTCACCTTTCAAGTCCAAACAGTGTTTTCTCCAGTCTGTACCCTGCATGAATGCTACACAGTTTACACAAAGGGATTTCACACCATAAAATAACTAGTATTTGAATTTCTTAGCTAAAAATACCAGTCCACACTGTCAGTTTTATCAGATGAGCACCACAGTTATTCTGTTTTATTTATGAGGCTTTCTCTTATGCTTTCCCCAATGACAGATGATTTTGCCTTCTTTCATCCCAGGGTTACCTAGCCCCACAGAGCCATTACACTGCAAAATCAAAGAGCTATTCTTCTGTGTTTATCATTCTAAAAATGAATAAAAAGTATGTGAAGTACAATTTGAAATGCTTCCTTTAAAAATGCCTATTTTCCAGTAAAGTATAAATATATTCGCACATCTAAACATGCTATCTATGGCTCCGGGAATCAGGGGATTTCCTGACACTAAGCACAACGCTAAGTGCATTAGTACTTAACACAGTGGGAGTGCCCGACCTGCCTGTGCCAAGGGATTAAACCAAATGCCACATTTCTGCTTACGTACGGCTCTGAGCTAGGATGTGAGGGGTGATGGGTTGAARAGACAGCTGGAGGGGCTTGCCAGTCCCTTCCAGTATATCAGAAATTAATATATGGTTAAACAGAACTGCATGGCTGAGATGGTGATGCTTCCACTCCAAAGATCAGTACAGGTTGTCCTTTTGGATTTCATTACCACATCATTGCATTCAAAGCTCAAACTAAACAATGTCAGTTTAATGTCAGAGCCAAACCACCTTGGGCATACATAGACACAAATGGCACATACAAATAGCATTTTATATTGGAGAGTTTATCTTACAAGACTGTAACAGATTAAAAACAGGGACTGACCAGGTCTATAGGTTCAAACCTCCTAGATTTGGAAAGAACAGGTCCATACTAAAGCCTAACAACTTGGCATTGTACCAAAGTGCAAAATGCTGTCTTATTTTCTTAAAAAACCCAGAATAATGCATTTCCCTGTGAACCTCTCAACTCCATGGGATACCAAGAAAATCTGACTTGTAACTCTTACCAACTTTAATAGAAAGTAATTATTGTCTGTGAATAACAATTACTTCACATGAAATATGTTATTTGTTGTCTTCAATTTCCCTCTAACATAGCCAGTGACCTACTTTACCTGTGCAGAAATCCAGCCCTGACTCATTCTTTGTTTCCTGGAGCCGCCATGGTAAAGGTGTATTTTTGGCCTGATCTCAATACACAGTTGGAGCTGAATGCCATAGTGGATTTAAACATATTCATTGCATACAAACATGAATCCTTTTGACTAACCCATTTCCTTGATTTCAGGGATGGTCAGCCAGTTTGTTCACAAAAAAAGAGTAATTGTTGCAAGGGTCTGCCTTCACCCACAGAGAGTGATTCCCCAGGGGCACGAGAGAATAAAAGTTGCAGAGCATCCACGGAGATCTGCCGTTTCTTCTAGGGCTCTTTGTTCTTTTCATGCAAACCTCTTCAGCTATAATAGAGCAAGGAAAAACATGGGCCAAAATGTTTGTTCCACTGAAATAAGTTGCAAAATCCCACTGATGCCAGGATTCCTCCCTGATTTCCAAGAAAAATTGAGAATGTCCTCAAGCAAAGATTTATCCTGCAGTAGAGGCTGACAATGAATTACCAGAATTACTTTAAGCAACAGCAWGAGAATGGTGTCTTGGAACCAGACATTTAATGCAGTTCAAGTATGTAAACCRTATTTGTAGAGCAATGGATAACTGTTTGTAATTTTCCACTGATTTTCCATAATTTTCCATAGAGCTGTGCATTCAAAAGCTGTTTACTGAGAGGTCATGAAGGGACACAGCCTTTTGCAAGCTCTCTATCTGCTGATGACAGAGTCTCTTTTTCTCTGCATTTCTCTTTGTGATACCACTGCTGGCCCTGCAGCCATACTTGTGGCCAAAACATTTAACATTCCAGATCAGCACCTAAATGTAACAGCCAACAGAAGAACATGACAAAACTGGCCATATGTAATAATTTCAGCAAAATGATCATTGATCTATACCTCCGTAGAAGGTTTCAAAGGTGGAGCAGGCTTCTGTAGAGCACAGAACCGTAAGGCCGTGTTCAGACATGGAAATCTGCAGAGGGAAAACACAGCCCAGACTCAGAGCAGACTGACTCTACAGCTGATATGGTAGAGCAAAAGTCAAGGAAAGAAGGCACCTTCTACTCTAAGGTCCCAGATKCAAGCACAAGGGAATTATTTCCTCAACAAAGGAATCAGAAGAATGATTTCATTAAAATGCAAAGAGGATTAGCTGTGCCACACCTTGGGAGCTGAAGACAACCAACTGAGCCAGCATGGCACTACAGAGCACCCTGCCATTAGGTCCTGACAATCCCGGCTGGGTCTTACACACAAAGGCGATGGCACAAACAGATGTCCAGGGATAGGCTGCATAGGCTGTTCCTCTTCCACAGACCTCGTAAGCAGACTTTTTTCTACCTTTGCAACTTTTGTAAAGATTATCATCCCAACACAGTCTCCTCAGATTAGAACAGAAATTAATTGTTTTGAAATGTGAACTTTTTGATACAATTTGAAATTTCCTAGAGAATGGAAATTCTGAATTTCTTTAGGTTCTATAGGACACTGGCAAAAAGCAGATGTGTAAAAAGCAAGAGAAAGCAGGCACAGCTGAGGATTGGATAATATAAATTGAGAAAACTCACCAAAATGCATGCCTTAGACCCTTTTCTTAAAGGAAAGCTCATTGTACCAAGAAAAGTTGCTTCAGTCATGAAATACAAACTTTAAAGAACGTGCGGTTGTAAAATTCTCTGAGCCCTATTTAGTGTCTTTTGCTACAGACTTGTCTGTTTTGAACTCCTACTCCCATGCAAAGTGAACCAGTATATTTTTTTCATGTATACATGATCACATTGATATATTATTAAAACAAGCTAATCACTACTGTGGAAAGAAGTAATATAAAATAATTAATAAATAATTTGAAAGTAAGGAGCATATCCATATTTTACCATCCCTCATTCAACTACAACTAATAAACTTTATTAATCATCACTGTTGACCAGACAGTGGCTAACCACTGYGTTACTTGAGACTTCCCAGACCATATTTCAGAAATTTAAGAAAGACAACTCATGTTTCATGGAAGTAATTAGACAGGCCCAGTGGCTAATTATCTGGGAACGTTGCAAGGATGATTGACTGTCATTTACTTACTATGAGATGGGGTATATTTTTTCCAGAAATGTATCTTGATGGTGCATTTATGCAAAAAATCAGCAGCCACATTAACAGAGAGGTGAGAACAACAGTGATCAGCAAAGCAATCCTGAGCAAATGGAAGCCCTGGTGGTAGCATCCAAATCTGGGTCTACCTAACACTATTAGTAACATTTGCGATCCCATCATAGTAACATTGTCATTCAAATGTCCTCACATCCTTGCACCATCCCAACCTTGCTCATTGGCAGTTGTGCCACTAATTTCAACAGGGATAGGTTTCTAATACGGCAATGCTAAAAGAGAAAAGATAATGACAGGGTCTTCCAGGAGAAATCAAAGAGGAGAAAACGGATGGATTCTCCATTCTCATTGGTGGGTTAATGCCAAAGTGAAGGCCCTTTGGCATTGTGGTAGAGTAATGTCTTCTGGGATGTGACCTCAGCATACAGAGACAGATTTGGGTTTAAACTAAAATTTGCCTGAATATATTTCAAAATTGCAACCACTTCTTCATTCRTATCATTTCATCTAAATGCCATTGTCAACTGATGGTCAACAAAGTTTTAAAAACCTGAAGGAGTTTTTGGCCAACAGTAAAACAGTCACACACTTTTCTTAATCAGGTGTGCATTTATGACAAACTCCTGAAACTTAATTTAGTAATTTCAGATCCAAACCAATTCCCTTTGGAAATATTTTTACTGATTTCAATGCAACTTGGTTAGAAGCACTGGAGAACAGCTTGTTGTCTGATATTACTTTCTTCGTCATTTTTGCAGGTGGCATACCAGCAGAGGGAAAATTTCAGACCAAATCACTCTTCCATCTGCTTCTCTCTTTTGTAGGCATATAAGCAGAACTTACTTATTTTAATCCTTCTATTTGATTGACATTTTCTGAGTGGGAGAACAACATACAGTACCAGTTCACAATTCTTTAATGGTCAACCGAGAAATTAAAGAAAAATCATGATCTCTGAAAGAATTCCTGCCCCAATAAGATTAATAGTGCAAACACTAATTACTTCCTTATTATCATTTCTGTATGACAGAAGCATCTAGTGACATTACTTTGCAGTCAAAAATCACTGACAGCTGCCATCGTTAATCCCAGTTCAGGCCTGCTCTAGGCAAATCTTACATCCTTATTATTGGGAATTTGACTGAATAAAGGCAAGGTCAGCACTTCCAGCATAGTCCCCAGATAACTCATTTTTCACTTATCATTTTATGTTTGTGTATGAACTATCTACATTATTAAAAGATGAAAAAAGTTTATGAAGAACAGACACTTGAATAGAACTCTGTGGGTGCGATACTGCTGTTTGTCATGGGTAATTTTATTTACTGTTCTTATTGACACACTGTTATGTTAACGGACAAATTTATGCAAACCAGAGAAAGACATTTGTTTCATCTGCCACATCTAATACCTCAACAACCCTACAGTGCATTCAGAGGTGCCTCAATAACAAGGTATCTCTCTATGGATGAAATATTCCCACTCTCAGAGATGGGAGAGTTTGCAGCTCGCCAGTGAGATGCACCCACCCAGGTGGGGTCTGCTCTGACTTTTGCCCAGATACAACCCCAAACTTCTCAGAATCACGTGTAAAAAACCCTGCTTCTGCTCTCAGGATGCAGCAAAAGTGAGTAATTTCAATTATATGACTTTATGATTTTCAGTTTACAATCCAAACAGAGAAGGTAAGAGTACAGGGGAAGAGAAGGTCACACAGAAACTTACAGATGAAGCAGAAACAGAAACCCATCAGTAGCAGGGATCAATTCTCATGGCGGTGAATTTGCACCCCAAAGTGATTAGAAGTCTGTGGGCTTCAATGCTGCTGCTGAAGTTCATACTCTGAAAACAGGGGTAATGAACACTTTCATGTAAGATTTTAATAAAAAACATAAATAAAATTATGTATTTTACTTTTGCATGTACAGTTTCTGTGTAACTGCATGGACAGAGAAGCACAATTGTCACGGGCATTTTTATTCTATGCTGATCAAACAGGGTATTGTTAATGATCAAAAAATAGAAAAGGGATTCTTTTTAAAAAAAAGAAATTTGCACAACAGGTTTTCTAAACAAATTTTTCTTTAAAAAAATAAGTAAATTACTTTAAGCTTGCAAAATTTACTTATTCAATTACCAGGCTTTTCCTTAGTGGTCAAATAAATCACTTTTTTCTTCAACCTCTCATAATTGTCATGCCAGTGCAAGTACAAAATCTACTTACCTACTGGCAAATGCTTATGACAGTTTTGTAAGGCTGAGTGATTCATTTGCACTGTGGTATTCATATACCATAGATAGGCTTCATAAAACCGTCAATGATTATAGTTAATAAAAGTGAGCTCCAGTGACAGCAAAATACACTGAAGGTGCAATTAGAGACCATGTATCCGGTGAGTAATGAATATGAAGCTAATTAAAATTCTACTACTCCCCACAAAAAATGGCTGCTGAAGTGTGATTCAGGCCTCCTAATCATTCTTTAAAATATTACACGCTGTACGTATAAATAAATCCTTAGGCGGTTCATTACCTACTTTATACAATGGGATAAATTTCAGGCTTTCCAAACTTATGGACATTTTACCCTATTTCTAAAAGCCAGCCATAATTTGGCAGGAAGGACAGTAAACCGGACTCTAAATATCTATTTCTGAATATTTGCTAACCATTTCTCCTTCTTATATATGTCAGTAAGACTGAATTAACTGAGCTTGACAAAAAGAAAAAAAAAGGTGATTGGGCAAGTAATTTTAAGCCAACAATTTATTGGGTAGACTTCTGCATCATTTTATCTTTGAAAGTCTTCATGGCTGTTAAACCTGGACATACAGGTCATATCACGTAACTGAAAAATTTCCCAGACAGGTATGAAAATACAGAGGTGAAGGTACCTCCTTGCACAGTGCATTCTGCCAAAAACATCCTTTGTGAACTTGGAAGGATGATACGTTCTATTCTTCCATTCCCTATCTGTACCTCAAACACATATATTGAAGGGGTAAATCATAACAGGATGGGAAGTGCTGCAATGCCCTAGCAACCCATTTTTTAGGCTTGGATGCTCATATTTTATTTTCCATTTCAAAATTCATTTCTGTATATATTTTTCAACATTCAGTTAAATGTTTTCATAAGTATCCCTGCCACAATTAAAGGGGTGTCTGCACAACATAAACAACTTCTCTAAAAAAGCTAAGAGAATTTTATAGAAAATCAGCTGCAGCATTTGCACAGATCTAATTATCCAGAATTACGTAGCCTTGTTTGCTCTTCAGGTAGAGCAAGCAACAGATGTATGTCTGCTTCCATCTTTGGGTAAGTTGGACGTATAGACTGCCATCAAGCTGCACGGGTTTTGCCTTGGAAACCGTGCTTATAAACAAACATATTCCAAAACATAGCAATGAGAACATTTCTTACACTCCTCGCAGCAACATACTAAGATGCTTAATAGTGACTCAGAAAAGTGTGCAGAATGTGCACAATTCCTGGCTTAATAAATTACAAAATATTCATTTGCAAATTGTTTCACTTAATCTTCTCATGCGTGTCACATGATTAACTGGCTGGACGGCCGAGCCTAGAGAGTTGTGGTGAACTAGAGTTAAATCCAGTTGGCGGCCGGTCACAAGTGGTATCCCCCAGGGCTCAGTTTTGGGGC
>JAYKAV010002977.1:1949377-2021539 GCA_035582835.1 Phoebastria nigripes | reverse complement strand
CCCTGGAAGTATTTAAAAGACATGTAGATGAGGTGCTTAGGGACATGGTTTAGTGGGCATGGTAGTGTTGGGTTGACGGTTGGACTCGATGATCTTAGAGGTCTTTTCCAACCTTAATGATTCTATGATTCTATGATCCTGGGGCAAGAGTGCCATTATGAACAGACCTGCCATATTTTATGCTCACAGTGACACTGACCTCCATTTCACAGCAGCCATATCTCAGGATACAGCAAGACAGCCACTGCCTCTGTAGGGCCCTGGATGTCAGAGCAGGTTCTCCCCATCATGCCAAGCCGCATCTCAGATATGTCCTCTTAAAGAAGCACCACAGGGAAAGGAGCCTGCTAGGAAATACCTCCCTCGCTCCAGCCCCACAGCTCCTCCTCTGGAGTGACCACCAGGTAATCCACGCACACACTCCATCGCACGTGCCAGCACTTCGACACACCTTCTACCACAACAGCTCAAGAATAGGGTTTAACAAATCAGGATTTCAGAAAACTCAGATGCCCATTTGCTTCTAAACGCTCTGACTTCTTAAATTGTTCGTTAGACATGGTACCTATCTAACGCAGGGCCGGTCTGACTCACAGTGTCTGCTCCCACGCAGCAGGTATCTTAGGAAACAAGAAGCACAAGAGTTACATGACGAAGCAGAACAACCCGCAGAGGAAGGTCTCCAGAAGTCAAGTGGAGTGATTGCATGTCAGCCCTCACTTCGGCAAAAGTTAATTCAGGTCCCGTTTGACTCTGAGGCATATACCCTGGGGTTGGACATTTCATTAAGGCAGAAAGGCTGCCTTAGGCCTGTATGCACTGCTACAGCAGGAGTATGGGAGTTACATCAGGCACAGCTGTGCCTTTCTAATCGTCTCCTAACTAATAATTAGTGCTCTACCTGCGGTAGGCACTGAATTGCTTTGGAAAACAGGAAACAATGTGAGAAGGATTACTCAGGCAAGTCCAGATGTTACCCACAGTATCTGGAGGGCATACATGCATGACACAGACGTTTTCACAAAATTGTTTCCCAAACACACCAGAGCTACTGAAAAAACATTTCTAAGCAATTCTAATACTCTCTCGTTTATGGGAATGCATGGGTTGAACATGTGTCCACTCTGCTCCTAATGAGAGTGACCCAGCAGCTATTTGTGACCCATCTCAGTGATGTCTCTACAAGGGTAGTGGTCAATTAACTATCATCTTCTTTCAGTGCCAGCACAGTCTTGTCACTGGTGATTTTTTTAGTCAGTTGTTTGGAGCTCTGATACTGGACAGAAAATGAGACAAGAATCAATGCTGAAATACCTATGGATAATATGCTTTCTTTCCTATAGATAAGAGATGTCACTGAAATGATATTGGACTGTGGCTGTAGTCACAGTGACATCAGATATCCTTTTAATTTTTTTTAGATCCCATACTTCAGACTGTGTACATTACATTATATTACAATGGAAATTCTTAAGGCAATTGACATTTTAYTGAAGGCTGAATAGTTACTTCTAATAAACAACGACCGATCCTTTGCTTTGAGATGTGCGGATCAGACATATTTTTGTTATGGTCACTGATATTCTAAGGGCTGGAATGAGCGAGTTCCTAGTTAGAAGATGTGGCTGTGGCCAAGTACAAAAATGCTGCTGCACCACTGCTGTGGGAGCCTCTACCTTTGACTGGGATCCACGCAGATATGTAAGATGACTTTCCCTTTTCTTCCTACGCAATGCATACATGTGTATTACACTAAATGTGCTTTCTGTACTAGCATCCTATTACCACATTTTCTTGCGTGCGCATTCACATTACAACTCTTCCTTCTGGCACTCTCCATGCCTCTCTTAGCAGCACCACTGGAGCAACGACCACAGCTCAAATTAAAGGGGAGCTCCAAGTTCTCTCCTAGTCCCCAAGTAGCAGTGCTAATCTGGGTTTAAAGCTCTGTAAAGCCTGATGAAATGAAAAGAAACCGTAACATTGGGCTAAAAGCTAAGACAGAGCCGGTTCTAAATCACACCCATAAAGACTGCTCAAGGATAGGAAACTAGGATCTCTGGAGCATTATCAATAGTCACACAGTGTCTAAAGCAGATTTAAAGGAAAAACAGGAAACGGTCTGGACCTGTCAAAGGACAATTCTCCCTGAAAAGTAAAAATATAAGAAGTGAACCTTCATTGCAGATGGGATTTCTCTGTAGCCCTTCTTACCCCAAACAAGGAGCATGAACAGGACACTTCTTTCCTATGAGTTGTTGGAATTGCTCACCAGTCAGTTACTGCTCTGAAAAGCTCCAGTAGTCAATAAAGCTGCAAAGCTGTCAGCAAAGGGCATCTGTTAAAGAAGTCAGTGGCCTGTGTTAGCTTTCTTCACAATGTGCAAGAAGGAAGAAAAAAATCAGGCCACCACGGTTTGAATCTCAGAGYGTTAGCTGAATAGCTTTGCCTTTGCTTGCTCTCTGCCTTTGGCTTCTTATTCACAGGTAAATAAAGGCAATCCTGGACTGTCTGAGGTCAAAAAGGAGGAAACCCTGAAGCCTGGACCCACCTTTGCCCTGTAACTTCTAAGGCTTCCAGGATCGTCTCCTCACGCAGAACTGGCAAACATTATACCATGGATTCACAAGCAAATATTATGGTGTCAAAAGTGAATCTCACCTCTGCAAAACTGCAGATGGCCAAATTCTGAGCAGGAATTAGGGTAGATTAGGTAATAAAGCAGCTACCAAGAGTCTTCTTTCCTTCTGTTTGTATCATCTAAGAAAGGGACAAAGAATAAAAACAAATGCTGTTCTTTTGCTGGGCTGGTTATTTTTACATACTGCAATACTTTGCAGTGTTTGCTGAGAAAAAGATAAGCAGAGAAGTTTAATTTCATAAGCAAGATTGGTTGAATTTTGCCAAACCTGCAAGAATTACATTCTTTGGCCCCAGCTCTTAATTTCCCCCTGAATTTACCATCTCATAATAATTTAAATTTGCCAAGAACTATTTGGTGAAAACCAAACACTTGAATTTCTGCTCACCTTGCCTGTTGCCCTGCCCTTTGCCAATAACAAAAGGTTTTAACATAGAAACTGGACTATTTAACCTTCATTAATCATTCATACTGTTCAAACACATCATCCAGTAACTGAAGAGGGGTTAATGGTAGCTAAGCTTGAGGCTGTTGTCAAATGTAGGTTTAACTTTCTATGAACTCACTGGACACAAAGAATGCAGCCTGCTCACTATTCTGAATGTCACCAGCTCGCAGCAAACTGATGACTACTAATGGTAATTAAATACCTCTGCAGCTATTTGTACTAATAACAAAGAGTTACTGTCAGAACTTGAATGAGGTCCATCTGCCCATTTTTAAAGAATGTTAACATTCTGTAAGTGATAAAGCAGATGGCAACCCAAAAAGGGGAGACAAAATCAAACTTCTGTATTATAGCCCCTTTCTGGACCTGCTCCGGATTCCCTAATGTTTCTCCTCAGAGACAGAAGTTTAAGAACAAGACTTCCATGCAGATCTTGTTGTTTCATGGCAGATTTTCCCACTATTTCCTTTTACCACAGGTTGTAAATCCTCAGTCCCAGTGAGTTGATGGAGAAGGGCCATTCTACAGCTGCTCTGTCCATCCTCACTTCGCCTTGGACATGTAACATGGTGTCAGTCAGGTTTGAACAGAGGATGAAGACACAGCTACTTGTCTGGCTGTCTTGGTAGGCTGCAAACTGTACAAGGGACATTTATGTATATTTGCAAAGGCAGCGCAAAGGTTTCTTCAAATTAGTCCTGTACAGTTTTATTAATGTGCTTGACTGTCAAGACATTTGTGAGTACAAATGGAAAAGAGCTTTTTTTCTCTGCACTTTTTAAATTATACTATCTATTTTTCTGAAATCTATCACCCTAGGATTTATGCTCAGTTCAGGAGAATTATTTAGACTGAATCCTTCTGGGTTTATCCAGTTAATTTCATTTGCAGATAAACGTTCAAACATTTAGTGACTCTCTATGTTGGTTTAGTAGGCAGTCCCTACACAGCATGCAAAGCTTTGATGGGGCTGGACTGTTTCCCACTGTAGAATAAACACTTTATCCAAGTGACTCCTTGGTGATAGCAGCTGGGGCACGATAGGGAAAGTCAAAACTTCTGCACTTATTTACTGTTCTTATCGACACACTGTTATGTTAACAGACAAATTTATGCAAATCAGAGAAAAACACTTGTTTTATCTGCCACATCTAATAACTCAACAATCTTACAGTGCATTCAGAGGTGCCTTAATAACCAGATATCTCTCTGTGGGTGAAATATTCCCACTCTTGGTGCAACCATTTCCACATCTAGCACCAGGAGTGCCGGCTATGGCCCACCACTGCCACTTCTGTCTATACATCTCAAATACATTTGTGATGCCTGATCTGGAAAGACTTTTCTTTATTGTCTCTGTAGGGTCACCTTGACAGACTTCTGTATAGATCCAGTATTGTCATGAAAGCACATACTTATTACTACCATTTTACAAATACAGTATCTGATTCCTCAAGGTTTTTTTACTGTAGCAAATACTACTGGCTGCAACTACATTTTTCAACTTTCAGACAGGATCAGAAACAAAATAACTTCCCTTCTTGCATTTCAGCATCTTTACAGTATGTCCTTCCAATATAGGGAACTAGTAAAAAAAAAAAAAAAATTCTGTAAAATCACTGGGTTTGATTGCAAGATTTCTATCTTCAAAGGAGGGAGCAGCATTGCAATCATTATTTTAGATATTCTTCACATTTCTTAAACTCCTGCCTCATTTTTTAATAATTATTCATACTTTTCATTGCTATGTTTGAGGAATGGTTAAGAACTTTTTTCCTGAATTAAAAAGAATAAATTAGAATAATAAACGAAATTATGCTTTGGAGCAGGGAAAGCCAGGAACAACTTACAGATAAAATTCTCATCTTTTGTAGCATCATCTTCAACATCCCAACTCTTGTTCAAATTAAAAAAACCCTTTTCTTAGGTCTTAATTCAGGGAGGCTCTAAGCACATGCCATATAATAGTCCTGCTGCCCTGGAGAAATGAATCTCTTTGAGGTCAGTAGAACCATCACAGAACCCATAGTCATCTAGTTAACTACATGTCTTGCTGAATCAGGAACTGATAAGATGTCTTAAATACTATGTCTGCATTTGCATCTACTGCTGGTTTTAAAGTATGTGCTCACGTGATGGCTGAGGCTATTACCACATTACATCTGTTGAACATTATAATACTGTGCAAGTGGTCAGATGGGACGTTTACAAGTACTGGTGTACAGATGTCCCTCTGTACCCATAGCTGCCTATAGAGATGTGTGCTTCCTTCCACCAAAATATACCAGAACACACATATGAACTGGTGACATACTAAATGAATTTCTATCAGCCCATTTTGACCACTAGGAGTATAGCAATTTCCTGAAACTGCTACTACAAGCACATGCTCAATACACTATCCATTTCATACTGACTTGTATAATTTAAATTCATTTCTGTAAAGACAGCAAAGTTTATTTTATAATCAGATCAGAAATTCCATGATCACATAATGCAAATCCTTTTGCCGTGTCAAATTTGTTCAAAAGCAGCTTGTGGGAACAACACTTGGATCTACATTAATTCTGCCAAATTTGGTACTGTAGGTCCACGTCACCCTAGCAGACTGGCAGAAATCATGTAGCTAACATTAAATGGGTGTAAGACTATATATCCACAAAAGCTGCATTATTTTACCTAAACTGACTTGAAATAAACTGATGCAATTTCCAAGTGTTGATTGCTCTGATGGAGAGAAGGGATGTTCAAGGTGAGCGGCAGATGGGCCACCGACTTCGTAGACTGCTCATTTTACAGCAGACTTTTTTCACCACCATTTGTGTTTGACTATTGTGCTGTATATTTTTAATACAGGTGTAGAAATATAAAAAGTACTAAGGTTTTTGGCTGTTCTGGTGTAATAAGTACTCATCCATACAGTCACCTGGATTCTCAGGGAGGAAAGCAGCTGTGAACTGACTGGGTTTCACTGACCTTCAAGGACTGACTTTGTGGATCTCGTCCTCAACTCTTTTCCAGAGGACTGCTGGAACCTTCCTCAACCAGCTCACTGTGCCAAAGGTGTTGTCTCAGACAGGCTATAACAGACCCACAGCCTCTGAGCACTTCACAGCCCTCACTATACTGCATACTGAGACTACCCAGGATTTTGGAGCCATAAGCTGGTGAGAGCTCAGACCCTACTACTTCAAAAAGACCCCCAGGCACTAGAACTAAAGGAGAATCGCACTTCACATGCACTGAAGCACAGCTGACTTTCCACACAGGGAAGAGCAAAATAATTTTTTAAAAAGTTAACTGAACTTTTTGAACATCACCAAAGGTTCATTTCTGAGATCACACTGAGCTCCTGTGAAGATCTGGGCAGCTTCATATCCTAGCTGGCAGTATCACAGCAAGTCATTACTAAGCAGATAACGATCCAAAAGGAGGAGCACACCTCTCCTGTGCTGACATCAGGAAAACGTATTGAGATGTCAAACCATGGGTGTTATATGTCAAGCCTGCCTGATCCTGCAAGTAATCATTCCAGAGTTAGATACACTATATGCTTATTAAACCTCCTGTGAACAAACATCACAAACTGCTCACAGCCTTCCCTGTGTGGCCCAAGGCTGATGCGTGAAGGAGGCGCTGAGGACATTTCTTGCCTGCATAAATGTCAAAGCTGAGACAGGGAATCACACCTCTGCAAATCTCAGAGGACTCATCTCTCCCAGCTCTGTAACCTTTTCCTGGGGGGAGGGTAAAAAACAACACTCCAGAAGACTAAAGCTGCAGAGCTACTCTATCACCTTTTCCTTGGGGAACCAATCATATCAAATTTTCACATTGATTTCCTTGATTAACCAACTCAAATACCGCGTGAATAGCTGTGAAGCTATAACAAAGGCGTGCACCAGCCAGACACAAGTCGGCCAAATGAAGTTACAGAACTACTTCTTTAGTGAATGATTTCTCCCTGTGATTAGATTGATTAATGTGCTGATAAGCATTTGTTTCATTAGGAACAAACTGTTGATTCATCTGCAGGATCTGTATTCACAGTGCTCCTGAATGGCTCTTGAAGCTCATTTGCAAAGCTGTCAGACTCAATGCAGATAAAAATTGTGTTTGATATTGTTTTTGCTGGGAGAGATTTGTAAATTACATTGTTAATCCCTTTTGAAGGAAAGAAGCATTTGTTGTCTGTTTAAGAAAAGTGAACTTGTTAGGTGACATGTTTTTTGAGGATAGAGAAGTGCAAGTGCACAATGTTTTTCTCTCTGGGATCCCAAGTGAATGATGAAACTTCTACCTCTGGACTGGGAAAATTAAGTAAACACTTCCCTAAAGTAGCAATAAGAAACTCATCATGATCACACAGTTTACAAGAACTCTGTTCATCTTCACACTGCTTTCCGTCTCACTGTGCTCCCACGCTAGTTGTAGTTTAGTCTTTAAATTCTTCAGAGCATCAAGATACAATTCACTGCTGTTTAAACTGCACATGATAGTTCAAATAATGTCCCCACACTTAACTAGGGATTGACATAACATATTAAAACCAAGTACCTAACCTGATCCTGTAATGAAACGTCTAAAATTTATAAAACAAGTTCATGTTCTTTTCTCTGCTCTTTTGTGCACTTGTACTGACCTACACAGTGCTAAGGAGCTCCCTGACAGCTTCTTTTCAGTTTGTCCAACTCTTCAGAATTTAAGATATCGTTATGTATCATGATTGATATTGTTATTCTACTGATAGCATATTTGAGACTGGAGAGTGACTTAAGGCAGTCATTTTGACTGTGTGCAGGTCCTGTGTGCCTGGAATTATCTCCCTTTTCCCCAGCTACTTTACCTGGTCTGATCAAAGGTGTTACCCGTCCCTAAACACCTTACTTCTCTGATACCCTTAGACTAACAGTGGAACATAGATGCAACCCTACAGACAATTTCACTTTCAAAACACCTACTCAAATAGCTAAGCTCCTAATGATGTAAAAGAATAGCTTAGGCACATCTCCCCATAGAAGAACATTATTTGAAAAACATTTTTAAAAACATTTGCAAAATAGTTCTGCTTCCTTTAAAAAATAAAATGCACTTCTGGCATGTTTATTTTACCGACTTGCTTGTTGGAATTCTAACATTGTATTAACATAATAAACCTTCCAAAATTAGAGTTGCAAGGTTATACATGGCAAATAGCCTTCTGATACCAAGTGTCAAGCAATGAGCAGAAACAAACAAGAGACACAGAACAAATATGGAAGAAAACTATGTGGCTCAGGGGCAGGACAGGAAACCTAACTGGAAAAACAAACAGACAAGGAAAATCAGCAAAGAATTAAACAAAGGATACATGTGGTTGCCCTACCCAGCCTTTGAGAGTTCACCTGGTGCCCACCTGCCTGATCTCAGAACTAGGCTTAGAAGTGTCAGGCATCTCCGCTTCAAAAAATCTTTGTAGGTGCACGTTTGGGTTCCCTGACTGGTTGCATACAGCCTCAGAAACACCTCATACAGAAGAAGTACGAAGTTGGACAATGGTAATGCAGATGAAAAAAGCCAAATGAGGTGAGGAACATATTCTTGCAATGAAAGAAAAGGCTGGACTACAAGCATTTACCCTGGACATAAAAATAGGTGCTTTGTTTCTGACTGGTGAGATAAGATACATGCAAGACCTATTAGCAAAGGAACATATTACATGGTGAATCATCATTTGTCATAGTCCCACCACAAGCTACATGTACACATTCTATCCACGGGTGCAAAGTTGCTTATTGGTGCTACTACTGAGCTTATTCACTATGTTATTTCTGAACAACTCCCTTGACAGCAAAATGACATTTTTTCCCCAAAACATCCATGCAACTAATACCAATCATGCAGAAATCAGTGCTGAATAACAGGTAGCACCATATAGATTTATCAGTTATGTTTGTAGTTCACACGCTGTTTGTAGAAAGAGCTGACCTTATACATAAAGCAAAATAATAGCGATCATGCACATCACAGACAACAGCAATACACGTTTTCCTGCCTCTTTGTCCCCTCTGCCATTATTAGAGAATGGATCTCAAGAGACGGTGATGGGTAGTTCAGTCTCCATTGCCCACTTGGTCCTTTTTCCTCCTTCCTCTGGTTATAACACTAGACACTAAGTAAAAACAATGGCTATAAAGACAATGGGTATTTCAGCAAGAGATGAACAAGTGACCACAAGGCATCTCTCACATCAAGTCTTCTGAGCTATCACATCGTGAAAAAAGGCATTTCACAGGAAGGTTCAAAAATGGGACTTCGCAAATACCTAGGAAATTCTAGCACATTGAGTTACCTAATGAACTTGCAGAGACACTAGCAGTAGAGTCACATCACCTGACTTTAAGCCCATAATTCAGTCAGATAATCTCAGTTATCCCTTTATAATCACAGGCTTCTCCACAGAATAAATCAAGGCACTGAAGTCCTGCTCCATAGGGTCAGCCAGAAACTTCTCTCCTCTGACTGCAGAGGAGATATAAAGTGACTGACTAACTTAGCCAGCTGAGAGAGGTGCCTAAAGCTGGGGTATAAATACCTCCCCTAGGTCAGGTACTTTTAGAAATGGGCTGCTAGAACTATTAATTCTAAAAAATGACAGCTTCACAGTTCTTATTGTTACTTGCTATTTAGTGTATAAGATGGTTCCCCTTTCACCCCCAGGATTTAGTGGAGGTTGCTTTGTTTTTTCTATGGACAAGAATTTTCTCTTTCCTAAGTCTGCCCCAACTTTTGCTACAAATTAAGATGAAGAGCTCTCTGGCTGCAGAAAGTCACATTGGATAGAGATTGAAAGGACCTGGTACAGTTTGCAAAGAAAGAAATTTACATGTCCTCGCACCAGCCAGCACTAAAGAAAAACTTCTCAAAGAGAGACAAATCTCGAGTGATGCAGACCGTAGAACAGAGATGTCTCTGTTGTAATGTACAGGTTCACTGACATGCACTGCAGCAGAGATCTCTCAGAGAAAATCCATAAGAAAAGAGTGCTTTCTCCTCTGCCTGTTTCCATTCAAGTCATTAGATTGTGGGGAGCAGGACATGGAAGGGAGGAAATGCTGTTATCCCACATTACAGACAAAGCCAAGTGAAAAGTCCAGGGTTACTCAAAAACTGCCACAGTAGGCAGTGCTACACCTTGGAGACCGACAGCCATGCTCTAAGTACTGGATCGTTCTTCCTCTCCTGAATTCTCCTAGACCTCCATCTGCCCTTGCACAGTCACACTCAATGGCACACGCTAAAACAACCTGCATAAGGCAGGCCTTATAGCCTTTGCTTTCTCTGCAGAGCAAATTACCCTGAAAGCAGCAAGAAGAAGAAATCATGTGTCAGGCCTGCCTCTAAGCTGGCTGAAATGAAATGGTAAAACAGGGAAGTATTTCTACATGTACTTTAAGGAGTCCAGGGGATTACCATGCCTTCTAAACAACACTCTCCTGGCAATTTCTCAGGCACAGTGAGCATGACCACTACGCAGTGCTTTGTGCATAAGCTAACACCAAGAAAGTGCTAGTCATGTTACTGACATGACTAGTGCTTTGGCGCGATCCTTGAATACAGCTATGTCTCTTGTTGGTTAATGAGGGCTTTGAAAAATTGCTCATCCTGGCTGGTACAAAAAAAAGCATTCATGGAATGGAAACCTTCCCCCTTTGGCTAAAAAGCTCTATGTAAGCAAAAGGTTGCTTCGTGTTTGACACTGTTTAGCTAAGTGTGGCAATGAGTGAAGTTTTCTCCCACTTTAGAGAGCTTGGTATTTAGATGCCATCTCTTTTGTGCTAGAAATAACAAAGGGAGTATTTGGGAGAAATCAGAATAGATGAGCTGATACATTATTGATAGAAGCTTCAAGAAGCCTGCCACTCTGTTTCGTAATGTGGTTGAACCTCAATTTTTAATGAAGCAACCTATGAAAATCTGATGGGGTGAAAAACATGACCTCTAAATGATACTGTACACAAAAGTTCCCATCAGATAGCTGAACTGCCCTCTTTCACATCCCATCAGAGTTTTACCTCAACTTGACCCTACAGTTTACAGGCAAAAGAGACAATACCCTGACTCAGACAGGAAAGGTGGTATTAGAGAGATGCACAACTCTGAAAGAGGACTAAACAAACTAGCCTTTTCTCCTATTGTGCGGAGTTTCCATCATGTGCATACTGACTAATACTCCATCCTATTAGAAACACACCTCCAATTCATTGAGAACATGTTTATTAGAACATTATTTGTAAAGAAAAATCCATGCAAATCATACCATTAAGTGCACCAAGAGCAGAATAGCGTGACAAGGAGGTAAACTGAAAACCCAGAAAAGACTAGCAGAAACAGGTTTTAAAACATGAGCGTGGGATTAAAAGAAGCCAGTTCTGGAGCATTTGTTCTTGATGATGCAAGAATGGAGAACTTTATGCAACTGTTTTTTGTACAGGGCTAAGTCTTTGTCTAAAATAACTATTCCACTGTCTTTTTGACTGTGATTTCTTATTCCCTGTGGCTGTGATAACATCCTCAAACTGCAATCAGAGAAACTGCTCTTCCTTCTTCTATCTCCATTTTCTCAACTCTAGAAAGAAAGCACATATAAATAACTCTCTTTCATTCAATTACCTTCTAATCTGATAATGAACCAATATGTGCTTCTGTTTACCAAAATACTAACACTTCCACTATGAAGACTGGCTAATTTACAGTTGCTGCCCCGTACACAAAATGGCATTCACTGGCCTGGAGTAAAGTAACATTGATGATAAAAAGGTGACATTCATTGGGTTATATTCAAGAGTTCACTGTTCAGAATAAGGAAAGAATTAATGGAAAATGCTTTCATAAAAATCAATTATAAGATGTGTTCATATGTCAGGGAGATAAGTATAAATGATTTAGCAACAGCAACACAGTATGTAAAAAAGAGAAGCTTAACAACATACTTTACAGAGAACATTAAGTCACGAATACTGTCCTTTATATAGTAAAAGCCAGTTTTTTCCCTGGCATTCATGAATTAACTCTAATGAAGGCAGTGGAGTCACACCTGCAGGTTCCAAGAGGGAACCAGCTATACGCGGCTCTCTACCTGCCCAAACTGTCCTTATTCAGTTCATGTTCTCAGAGACATCATGGGTTAGTATCATAGTGCAAAATTGCTGATCTGTCTTCAATGTAATTTTTAGCTCTTGAATCAACATTTTTTAATTCTTTAACATATATTATTGCATTTCTGAATGTAACTACGTTTCTATATTGTGCCAGTCTTTAGAGAAAAATTAGAAATAATATGGAGCATTCACTGGTACATCGTAAGTGAAATTGTTAAGGTACAATGACAACRTACTATAACCCTCCCATCTTATAATTCATGAGTGTGAAAAGGTATTCCTAACCTATTACTCAAAGAGCATCACTTGTTATCAGTAATCACTTCACAACAGAGCATAATCACTTTCACAATGGAAGAACAAGGAAAAGGGGAAAAGATAGAAAGAAAAGGAGTGGAACAATACTTGTCACTGGAGAAAAACTAAGAAGGAAAATGTCAAAATTAGAGCCTTTATCTCCTCTGAGTTATACTACTGTAAATCCACCAAGAGCAGAAGGACTTTTGCTCAGTGTTGTGTTCAGAAATCACCTGGCTCTCCAAAGTGACCTACATTCAAAGTCATGCTTAATCACAAGACCCCTCTTCTTGCCAGACTTTTGAACTCAGCTCCAGCAGGATATCTTTTCTTTCTCCAATTTGTTTTAACCACTACACTTATTTGCCTCTTTGGTTGGGATTCACAGCCATCTCTTTTTAAATATTAAGCACCAAATTAAAACTCTTGTTTTGCTACCTAGCAGAATGGAAGAATGACCTTGTGATTAAAAGGGCTCAACTAGGATTCAAAACTCTGAGTTTAATTCCTCATTTCAACACAGTATCCTTGTATGATTTCAGACAAATCACTTAACAAATCTCTCTCCACTTCAACTTCTTGTCATAAAATGGGGATAAATTATTATATTATCCATGTGGACATGCCACGAAGCTTAGCACAGACTCTAGCTGCCTGGTGCAGTGGTATCTAAAAGACAGTGGCAGGCTGCAAAGATAACTTCGATTCCCTTCCTGAAAGTTGTCCCACATACCTTGCTAGAAAGCTTAGGCCTGCTACAAAATCAGTTTATATGATTCCCTTCAGCTAGAAAGAGATAACATTTACAAAATGGGAGTTGGAGTAAGCCCCTCAAACCCACTCAAGCAGGCAGAGCAAGATGTGCCATACACACACCACCATTTGGGTACAACCACTGCTCTGCAGTGGTATCATCACTATCAAGTTCATAGTGCTTGCACCCTACTACCAATGCTTTGTTTTTAGCAAGGGACCCCACCATTTGATATGGCCCATTAGAATTAGAGTGTTGAAGCAGCAAAAGTTGGCTCAAGCTTGAAATAAATCTCACCAGAAATGGCCCCAAAGGGAAAATCTGTATCCCCTACAAACCATGCAGCAAGCCCTGGGCAGCCTGTGCCCTCCGTGACTGACACAGGGCTGCCTCCCAGTACAATTTGTGGTGGCACGGACAACTGAACATGAGCAAGGGCTGCGGGGTGAACAACACCGCTCCAGAAGCCTGGGGTCTGGGATTTCCTCCCCCTCCCCTGATGCTTTTAGAGGGTTAACTTTCTCACAATCAGATATTGGGACAATCTAGAGTTTCAGGCCCACAGTCAGCCCAGCAGCTTGAAGCGAGGGAGTTAAGCATGATGCCCGTGATAATTTGTGTGTTTCTCATGCAGTTCTGTTTACCTCAGAGAATAGCTCAGATTCATGTGGTGGCTCATCTGTTTGTTTCCCAGGAGTGTCCTCCTCATCAGGTACAAATGACTTGTTGTTTCCCCGTCCTGTCTGCCTCCTTGGTGACGGATAGATGAGAACCGTTCCCTGTGCTCTGGGACTCTAATGTGATCTGGGTCGTGCTTGTGGCAGGCAGGGGTGGAGCGGGGGGAGAGGAGTGCAGGGAAGGGGCAGTTAACACTATGAGAACTAAAATCTCTTCGTAGATGAGCGTGTTTGTGTGCATTTCCAACCTAGCTGCAATTAGCTGCCAGCTGCTTCACCATCCCCAAGTCAGGGGAACAATGGCTCAGGAGCAACACTGGCAGAAAAGAGAGATCTAAAAATAGATCTTTGGAGGGCTAAAAACAGAGGGGCAACATTTTGAGAAAGCATTATTTGATTGTTTTTAGTAACAGGTTTGTTTTCTGCAAAGTGAAAAGTCATCATGTTTATTGCCTTGGACTGTATGAGCACTCCTGAAGGCCTGATTCTACCCTCGCTTAGAGGCAAATGGGGAGTCACCAATCCATTCCTTTTACTTATTTACATTTACAGTTATGCAACATATTACCCAAGTCACAATCCACTGGTTTGCTGGATGCCTGCCTGATGACAGAAGATGCAATTGTATTTATAAAGCTAGCCTACATTCCCTTTCACTTTTTCTTTAGAAACTCATTCTTATAGGCAGTCTTAATTTGGCAGTTACACTTCAGCAGGGATCACATGAGCATTTTTTCTTTTGATTCACATAGTTTCAGATGCCCTGAACTCCATTCAAATTCAACTTCATGCACAGAGAAGCCAAGTTTCACCAGGACTATGACTGAAATCATACATTTCTGGGAACATCACAGTTTCTACAGAAAACCTTAAACTGACCCCATTTCTGTCAAATCTGGCTAGAGATTCATCAAAAAAGTTCACAGACTCCTTAACAAACCTGAGTAAAAGCTCAGTCTTGGCTTTTAATGATATCCACATGAGTCGTGTTGCTGACAGCAGAGGCAGCAGGATTGGGATCCCAGTTAATTAACCTCAATGTTTTACACTGTGTGCAGAAAACATTTCACACAATTCCACTTGTCTCAATCAACTGGCTCGATTAATAAAAACAGATCTGGGAAGATGCTCCCACTGGATTTTTGGCAGCATTTTTGGCTTGCCTGCATTCTCTACTTGTGTGACTGGAAGGAAATCCTGTTGATTTCATTTTCATCTTTCTCTCTCTCAATTTGAAAATAGAATCTATGATTTTCCATCATTTCCACTTAGATAGAAATATGTTGTGAAAGGTAATTTTATTGCTGAGAAATAATCTTCCTAATGTCAGCCATTATTTCACTCTCAGTGTGACAACTAGGGTAAGTGTTGGAAATCACTGTATGTTTCAGCTAAAGTATCTTGACAACACAAACGAAGAAGAAAAAGGTAGTCTTTTTGTTAATGAAAACTGCACTGTTATTTTGGTCTATAATGGAGGGAGTCATGTAAATGATTGCCTGTCGTCTATACTAAAGAAAAATAGCAAAAAAAAAAAAATTCAACAAGCAGCAGAAGTGGTTTCCTTCCTTCCTCCTTGAATTTGCTCTTATCATCTTTACTGTAATCAGCCCTTTCACAACGTTTTGCCTCTGATATAATGCTCATAGGCTCCCTCAGTAAAATAAATCAAAATCCATCACCAGACGGGGGCTACCAGCTTTGCAAAAACTAGGGAAACTACTGAAATTTTAGCCATTCACTGTTATGAGTAAACATTATCCTATTTATAGATCTATAGGCATTTGGTATGTAGTATTATACAGTAAAACCATCCTAGCCCGTGCCTCTATCATTAGCACAACCACTTGTATGTCAATTCAGAGTGGAGGATTCCTTCCTTTGGGGATGGAGGGACAGATGATATTCTCCTACTGCTATCATCCCTCGGGGCTCTTCTGCAATGCCATATTTCTCCCCTTCCTCCACTGCACCTGCAGACAAAAGAGCTGTCCTACTACGTTGGCAGTGCAAAATTCAAGTTCGGAGACAGGGAGAAAGAAACATCTTAATAAAGATGCATTATTTGTTGTTTTTTTGCCCAACTTGAAAGTTGGATAAAGAAGAAATTTTTCAATTTTTTGGTAGCCTGCTCCCCCTCCATACCTCATGAACAAGGACATTTTTGCTAAATCCCTAAACTAGTTTTCAATTAGCTTTAGCAATCAGGTCTGCAAAGTTCAAGCAGCAGAGAGGGTTGTGAGAAAACTGAAACCACAAGTGGGCTGTCAGTGGGTAAAACAGAACCCTGCAGCATCTTCAGTAAAGATGCTTCAGTATCTTAGAGCTCTGCCTACTTCCCATGTCAATTACTGTTCTCAGTAATTTATTAATGTCTTAAAATTCTAGGTCATCACATCTGCCCTTTGCAATCATATTACAATCTCTTAAATTTATGCTTTGCATTCAACAGAGAATTTCTGATGAAGTTTTTCAGCTTGATTTTCCAACTATCCAGAAACTCCAGACAGTGCTTCAGCAGATGGAATATGTGAAATTTTTGCTTCTCAAATTTGTAGATTGAAATGATGAATGCTGGTATTACATTTGGGCAAAGCTTACTCACACAAGTAGTCTTTTCTAATGGAAATAGCTTCATTTAAGAGGGAGTGAGCAAAGAATTTGCTGAATTGGATGAGAATTCCCTGAATCTATTCCTGGTACAGATCTAGCTTGCTTTTCACTGCCTGATGAAGAAAAACAAGTAAAAACAAATTAAGGAACACTTCCAGAATTTTAAGAGATTAAGGGACACAGATCGATGGACGGCAGTGACTCACTGCATTGCGGTTCTGTAGAACAGCAAGCAGTCCCCAGGCCCTTGATTTCAGCAAAGTGATCCTGAGTTGCCCACTGGGGAAAAGATGGAGCAAAACCACTCTGGCTTAGCTCCCTATCTAATGATGCTGCCAAATATATATATATATTAGTTACCTATGAAAAGCACAATGTAGGACAATGAAAATGCAGTGATTTTATATGAAGAGTTTGGACCAACTCTGCTGGCAGCTTGTTGATGAGGGTAAAGCTGTCAGGCCCCTTGCTTTTCTTTCCAGCCATCATTTTGTTGCTGGGGCAGTGAAAGGTACTGGGCAGATTCACCAGGTGAGGGAGGGAAACTAAGATTTATACACTGATTCTTCTTAAGCTGTTTCCATAGGGTTTTCTTTCTTACATGCAAAACAAAAGCAAACCATCTGAAAAACCTTGGGCAACAACATGGAAGCATTTCCCCACCTCAGACAGCTCCACAGGGAGAGGGTCCATTGTGCCTTGTCAAGACAGTTTCCCCTTCTTATGTTTTACTGCAGCAGTATTAGGCACCAGGCAGGGATCTTGTTACCCTTTGCCAGCTCTGTAGTCTTTTACCTGTCAAAGTCTTGCATCAAATTCATTTGTCTATGCAAATTTTAAAAGCAGAGASAACCCCTTCCTTCAAAGCACCACCCTTCCCAATTGAAAAACTACGAAAAACCTGGTAGTACTGAATGCTACTCCTCTTGCACAGAAATGAACATTAAGAGGTCTTCCATAAGCTGTCAGAGTCTGCTGATGTCCTAAGATTTCCTAAGTAAAAGTTTGAATCTCTACTTCTGCCCAAACACGTACATGGCTCCTGAGCTCAGGAGTGGCCTAACAGATAGGGAATTTCCCATAGAAATAAGAAGTTATAGCAGAAACAGGTAAAGACCCACGGCTTGCCTCAGGCTATTTTCCAGCATCAACAGGCTGCATCTGTAGGGACATGTATCTAAATCGGGGGAGCCTTCATAACAAGAACATAACAACGAGGCACAGGAAACCTCCACTGAAACAGGACATTCGCGGAGGGCTGTGTCGTCCCATGGGTGCACTCATACGTGGCCCATCGACCTGGTCGTCCTCCACAGCCTGGCTGGAGCCGCCTGCCCAGGAATGGAGACCCTTGGCTCACTGCCTGCCTGCACGCACACAGCTGCCTGCCTGGAGTCTGAATGTAGGGAAACGTAACTTACTTGCTCTTCTGCAATTTAACCCAAGCACCCCAGCTTGAAGGAAATGAAATTTGTTATTTCCAGTCCCTCAGGCTTCCTGCCCCGCTTCTGCTGTAGGCAGCATCCCCATTCCCATGCCAAAGGTGCTCCCTCCCTCTCTCCTCTCTGATCTGCAGCTTTTTGCTCTCACCAGTTGTTGCAGGCCAAGGAATCAGCCTCAGATAGCGAGGCAATTCAGTCTTCCCACTAGCTCTTCAGCAGCAGTAATTTTAGGGCACACGCGCCTCTGAACAGACCCACAAACCAGAAATTATAGCTACAGACAGAGCAGCATTGACCCGTGCTTGTCCACACATCACAGCTTAATTCCCCTGCTGGGGGAGAGGGAAAAGGATGATCAGCCTGTGAAACAATACTTGCATGCAACATACAGCAATAGAGTGGAAAGCTCTGAATTTGCACCAGAGGCGATTTACCAGCAGTTTCCAATTTAATTGCTGGGAAGGCAGAGAGCAGGTGGTGAGCAGGCAACGGCCTGTGCACCGGGCACATGGGCAGCATGTACCACACCACTGCTACCTTGTGCAGAGCAAGCGTTCCCCTCATAAAAACACTCATGTTCTGTCCTCTTCACCATCAGGACTATGGTAGGAAAATGGGCCATGAAAATACATTCTCATGGCATCATTTGAGGAAAACGCAGATTTAAAGAAAAACATCTTTCCAGAGACCTACAGAAGCTGAGGCCTCGCCCTGCCGCCCTGTTACACATGACTAATATTAACTGGTGCAAACAACCCCACTCGTACCAGTAATGAAAAATGCAAAACAAGGATTAATGATTTTTCATGCACAATTATGGCAGAAATTTAAACATGAATTTGCTCCTGCTTTCTATTAATAGCAAGCTACCAGGTCTAGGTGCCCCAGGCATTCTTGGGAGGTGAATTTAAACCTCACACTCAGGCACTTCTGTGTGGCAAATGTTAAACCAGCATGGACAAGGGCTGATATATTCTGTATAGGAAAGTCCTTAAGTACTTAAGCCAACAGTGGAAAAGGCTTTCCCAAAATATATTCACTATTGAGATTAAGTGGTATTTCTTGAGGTTCACATTTTAGTCAGAACTATAGTACCAACAATCAGAACAAGCCTTTATAAACTGAACAGACCTAGAAATATATGGGCAAATTTTAGCTTTCCTATAAAATTAGACAAGGAAGAAGGACAAAGGAAGCGAAGGCCTCAGCTCCCGTTGAAATTCCATGGGAATTGGGCACACAGCATCATGCTCTGAAATGTCTGTCTTCATTTTTTTTCAGCTTCTTGGGATTTTTTTTTTTTTAAAATATATTTTGAAAAATAACAGCCTTGTTTACAACCCCTGCTGGGGGTGCACAGCGGGGCTGCTTCCTTCATATTAGGAGTACGGCAAAACCTCCAACACCACCCTGCCTGTCTGAGACAAAATCTATTTCTGCTCAAGATCTTTGCCCTCAGGAGAGGTTACCCCGGAGGCAGCAGAGCACACTCACCTGTGCAAAGGACTAATCCCAGCCTCTGACACTGGCCGACTCTTGTAGCCCCTGTCAACTCAAGGCAACCTGCTGGTTCTGGCAGCACTGCTGGCTGGCGGCATTTGTCAGCAGTCACTCTACCAGGACTCACAAAAAAATAAAACAAAATATATCCTATATATGATGGCCCAAAACCCTAAAAGGGTTTAGGGACCCTTTTTAGGGACAAAAAGGGGTTTTAGGGACAAAGGATTACTATTCACTACTTGTTTATATAAAATCCAAGCTCACGCAGTTCATACTCATCCATATACAATGGAATGTAATTGCAGGGAGCAACTGTCTTATTTTTTCATGAGGCATGTTTATGTGTGGGTGGATAATGGGAATAGCAATGGGTTGGTTGGGCTTGGTAATAGAATACTTTGCAGGTATGGCAAAAAAACTAAAACACAGCAATTACGAAGGTCAGTCTGCTGTTCCTCAGAACGAAGTCTTTATAAGCCACCCAGCGAATTAAGAAGCAACCAACAGTGTTTGGCACCTGCATGAATACGTAATGGAGGGACTATTTCAGGAAGGGTATTTGTTCAGCATCTAACAAACAGGGCAGTGATTTGGGCTGGGGATGCCTGGGTGCTACTGCAGTCTTACTGGTTGAAAAAGTTGCAATCTGCTCATGGACGAAGTGTGACCAGGAAAATAAGCTAATTTTCACAGTAAATAATTTACTGCAAATTATTAGCTCAATGTAATGCAAGGGCTTGCCTGTTCAAACCTTACAGATTGGTAATACCTCGTGATCTTTGCAGAATCTTCAAATTCACTACCACAATTATTTAAAAAAAAAGAAAAAAAAAAAAATGGAGGGAGAGAGGGGGTTTTTTTCCTTTTTTTCCAGAATCAACCATTTTCTTTGAAGGGAAAACAAAGCTAACAGGTTTGAAGGAAGGAGTTTTCACATTCTTTTTAGAAAGTCTGTTTATGAGGAAGAAAAACCTACTTTTCAAGCCTATACTTAAACTTGAAAAAGGACTGTTGCCTAAAACTAGCCATTTGCCTACTTTCTCATGCTAATGTCCTGTTTATAATTGACACCTTTACTGCCTACCACTATATCAATTTCACTTCCCCAGAGAAAGAAAAACCAGATCCTGTGACTAGTGCACTGGATTGATAATCTAGCCTAATGCTGACAGATAAACGCACTAATTTTCTTCTGTGGTTGGCTCCACATTGCGGAGTAAATCTGCTTCTAACAACTGCCTCAATAGGCTCTGTAACCTGTCCAAAAGATGATGTCAAGTGCTACAAGGGCCTAGGGCTAGCATGGCAGGTAAGAGTTACCACTGGGATAAAGTTACAGGTGAGGTTTTGAATGAGAGGGTTATTTTAAACGAAAGCCTGGCTGGAAATACAGATTACTTTTTAAAAAGTTGGAAGAGTAAAGGAATAAAGAGCAACTTACATAATTTTGGGGTCTACATCTTCAGTATGAAAATCAGCATGTTCTTACCAGAAGTTAGCTAAGGTATTGCAACCCCCAGGAAACACAAAGAGTTGGTATTTATTACACTGGTGGTGCACAAGAAAATGATGTGTCTTGCCCTGCCTTTGCTGGATTTGGTGGTAGCACAGACTCTGGGTTCCTGTGGAGCACCAGGACCATTCCTAATTCAGGAGCAGAGTACAAGCCTCAACAGCGTTCCCTGAGCACGGGAGGGTACTGGAGGATACTGGTGCCTGCTCCCGCCTCCTATGTTGCAGGAAGCCTCCAGTGCAGGCAGGTACCAGGGCTGACTCTAGATGCTGTGTGGTACAAGCGTTGGTGATTGTGTCAATGGCTCACTGGAGATATAAACTACAGACATTGATGGAGAACCAGAGGACTTGGTTTTTTCTAATTTAGTTCCAATAAGGGGAAAAAAAAAGCAATGAAAAACAGCTGTTTTTTTTTAATTCGATGCCAAATATTTGGGTCATTTCTGAGAATGTCAGCAGCAACTGCAGAGCCAGTAAGATATCAGTGTTGTTTTGCTCTCACTGGTTTTCTTGTTGAATTCCAGGATCACTACGCTGGTTGCTACCAATTTATAGCACTTCGATGTTCATTTATCATTTTGACCAAAAGAGCAACGTTGGTGGACATTTATTGATTCCCTCTTTGGAAAAGATCACAAGTAATAGCTTTTTAAATAAAAAGGGTCTTCGGGTTACATGGATAACCCTGGCACTGAGGGATACATCTCTTACTCTGCTCTCATGTCTAAAATGTTCAATCAGCTCCCACTCCCTAACCTGAAACAAAAATAAAACCTCATTTTAATCATATCTTTTTTTCCTGATTTTCTCTCCCCACCTCCTGACCTTTCCATGTGAAGAGGATCACGCAGAACATTTCAGCTTTTCTTAGGTTAACTTTTGCTCACTTTGAATAGCACTTATATAGGTCAATAGCATCACTTCCCCTTTCACCCCCCTCCCCATCACAGAAGAAATACAGGATCTGACCTCTTTAATGCGTCAGTTAACAGGATGCCTTTTTGTTTGTTTATGGTGCAGGAAGTTTGATATTTAAATGAAACAAAATATTCAGGAGAGAGACTGACTTTATAGTCTCTGCTTTTTTTTTTTTATATTTGTACAGCACCAAGCACATCTGGCTCTGAGTAAGGCTCCTTAGAGCTATTTCAATATAAGTAACAGTAACAGCAGGAGTACTCTGACCACAAACTACAAGATTAACAACAGTAGATCTACTCTTATTACAGAATACATGGAAAAAATATGCCATATTAATAGCATGTACTACAGCATGCACAAAAAACCCTGTACATTGTAGGTAAACTATAGTTCACCAATTTCATTGCTACAGAAGAATGCCAAAAAGCAAGCCAATGTCTTGAACGCAGTGGGTCACCAGTTTGGTCATATTCTAATATGTTATTGTTATGGTCACAAGGAGACAATAAAATGTATGTAGGAGGACACGGAGAGAAAATATTCTTTGACAGCAACAAAAGTATACATATATTGTGTGCTTTCTGAAATTTTCTACAACTAATATAGATTTCTTTTCTTTTTTCTTCTCCTTTTCTTTTCTGAATATTTCTGGATGCTCCTCTTTCCTGAGCAGAGGAAGCTAAAAGTTTCGGTAACATTTCAGGCTGACTGTTTATCTTTTAATTCTGTATGACTATTCAGTGAACCCAATCCTGCTCCTGTGGAAGTCTAATGAGAGTTTGGGTACTGCATTCCCTGGGAACTGGATGGAGCCTCCAACTACTGACTTTGTAAGGCTTCAGCCATGCAAAACCCTGCTGGCACAAGTAACGCATAAGAGCAAAAATAAAAATTCTGCCTCTTTGAAATGTTGAACCACAGTTCATTTGTTAATACAGTAGCTGAAAGGTGAAAAAACACCCACTGATTCTGAAAAGTATGGAAACAGGTATTATTTTTTGGACTGTAATGCCTTCAGTAGCTGTTAGCTTTGGAAATATTTAGACATAAATCAATTTTGTCCCAAAATAGAGTCCAAAAGAAAGAATCGTCAGAAACTGGAACAAAGTCTTGCATTGTGCTCTATAAAATACTTGTCGAGATTTTGCACTAGAGGGCACTACCACATCATCACCAAAAGGCACCAAGGACAAAGGATAAGAGTGGCCTGGTTGTTTAACTTGCACACTCTGCACAGGCTGCTTTATGGTTTGAGAAACAAATTTTAATCACATCGCAGAAATGATTTTTTTTCTAGTAGTGGGACTTCAGTAATCGGCCATATTATTAAACAGTTAGTACACGGAGCCTTCACACCATAAAGTTCTGACTCTTTAGGCTGTAGAGCTCATTAAAAATAGTCTGCACTGAGTTAGCAGTTCTCATCAAAACAATTCAAGGAGGCTGTATTTGGGAATTACGCTGCTGAATTAGCACAACAAATAAGGAATAATATGGGGCATAAGGCAAAGGAAACTTACACTTGGGCTGCTTCCTTTCTTTGTATTCAGTGCTGCTCACAGGCACCCTGCCCAAATGAGGTTAGGGGAAGAGACGAAACTGGGAGTCATGGGGGGGAAATGGGGAAATGCAAGGGAACTATGCTTTTCTCCCAAAGAACTGCTACTTGCAACAACCTGTGATAATTGCCTAACTGCATTTATTAAAATAAATACGCCTCACTGCAAGGAAGGTGCAAAAAGATTTAAATGTTTCATGTTTAGGGATTTATTTTTTTTAAAAAGTGGGGGTTTTTTGATGGGTACACAATGCTTGTTCCACTCAGTGTTAGAGGATAAATACAAATGAAAGTTTTCTTTCAATGTGTCTGGCTGAGAGAGAGCACAGAGGTCGCTTTTAAGGTGACTAGGTTTTAGTTTGAAAATGGTGGGTCCCCTGTTTTTCAAGAAACTCTCTGCATTGTAGTCCATTGCCATGCACCTGAAAACTTCCCACTGACTTCCAGGGGAAATTTGGCTGCTCAGGAATGCGGGATTGGGCTCCGGAATGGCAATCGCATACAGAGAACTTAACAATGCGCAGAAATTTAACCCTTCCATGGAGCTAGTCACATGCTTAAAGCTATTCATGCATTTATTACCCTGCTTCATATAGAAGACAGCAAGAAATGCATTTGTTATATTAGAAAATTATAAGGAAAAAAAACAGTGAGGTAGTTTGGTTTTTTTTGAAACCATGTGGTTCATCCAAACATCTAGCTTCTTAAGCCCTCATCTGATCTAAATCTGATTTCTGAAAGCTCTTGAAACTTGGCATCTCATTTAGGGTGCAATCCAACTCCCTTTAACCAGATAAGAATTCAGCCGTTTATAACTGCAGTTAGAGGCAAGCCCATGATTATAAAGCCTCACTAAATTCCTGCACTGTGCTTGGAACTCTGTGTGTACTTCATTAGTAAAACGTTATTGCTAAATTTAATTTAAAAATCAGTTTATTGAAATTATTAAAACTGACTTGCTTACGGCATCCATCAGATGGAATGGTAGCCTACTAATATGGTCTCATTTAAATGGGGCTGGGAGAAAAGCAGAGGTATTTCTGACTTGGAGGCCTCCTATGTCAGATAGCAATGGACATCAACAAAAGTTGCTTGTAAGCTGTAGACAAAACGGCAGCAAAGCAGGGTTAGCAGGTTGCCTATGGAGCCAGAATGTCTGAACTCTACCAAGTGCTGTTGAGGAAAACAGCTTCAAGGCCAGATGTGTTAATTGGGAAGAGAGTCCAGCAGCCGAGAGGGGATCCTGTGGCCCGTGGGATGAGCACCAAGCTCCGTAATATCTCACTATGACTTTCATTATAGGAGCAATAACAGACCCTTTGGCTATGAAGAAAGTGCAACTGGGGTAATATTAAAAAAAGAAGCCAAGTCCCAAGGTTTTGGCAATTGTATGTTTTCCTATTATGGGTTATGGAAACCTAGCCCTGTGCAGACAAGCCTGGGAAGGGATGAGTGAGCAGAATGCAATGTCTTTCCTAATATAAACAGATTATTTTGCATTATGGCAGATTTAGGAATGTAAAATGTTCACTCTGTAGCTAGTTAAAGGCTTACCATAATTGCTCTACTACTGCTATTGCTACAGGATTCCCTGTCTTGTCCGACTGGTGGATGTTGCTTGGCTTCCAGACTCTGTTTGCAGGGGGTTGCTGGAGATGGAAAGGAGGAGATCTGAGGACAGATCCTCCATACATGGAGCCACAGACATTCTGCATTGTACAACAGTTCATAACTCACTTAATCCAGGCTGAGAACACGCCTTAGAAATGCACAGAATCCAAAACATGAAAGGGAGCCTTTGCCTCCTCCCTTTCCAGGTAAGCAGCTGTTTGGGCAGCACAAAAATATGAGACAGGGAAAAACCTGGCCAGACTGAAGCCAACAGCAAAACATCACTGGATATCAGAGGATTTGGAGTTTCACCTGAGACAGTACCAGCTGAGCACTGAAAATTGAGTAAATTCCCTTTGCCTGGGCCTGCATCTCAAAATTGATGTCTCAAGCCCAGCGACTGAGCATTCAGCTGGGGCAAATATGTTTCTGGAATAAGAAGCCCAACCACTATCTATTAGGTACAAGCAAGACACTTTGCAATCCAAGGTCAAAATTCTAGCTTCAAGGAACCAAGTATTTTGTGTGGAAAGACAGATGTAGGTACAAATTTAGTTACTAATTCATGCGTCAATACGAGATCAACCCAAAAAGCAGAATCCAAACACTCCCAAAATTTGGACAAGAATTCTAGTTTGGGCTTGCAAGCAGGTCTGCATGTTCAAATGGATAGTCAAAGACAACCTGGCTTCTTTTGTCAGAGAACCACTTTCTTAACTCTGCCAGCGGCACTTCAGACTGTCTGACGTTTCGTGTGGTATCTTTTATTTAAACACAGAATTAAAGGGAAAAAAAAATCCTTAACCCAATATCTTTAGGGCTTTTGTTTTGTTTTTGCAACTTTTCTGTTTCTGAAAAGAGCACCAAGTAATCTGTTGATGAGAGAAGGAAAAATATATTTAAGCAAGGAAAAACATGCTGCTACAGTAAAACTGTGTCAGATTCTATTAATTCAGTTTTTCATTGTCTGATATTTCCAGGCACAGTGGGCTTTTTGGTAGACCTCTGAGCTCTGTTTTCTAACAGAGGCATAGCACAGGGCCTGTCAGGAAGAGGCAGCACTCTCATTGTTATACACCTCAAAGAGACAATATAATCCTCATGCCTTCAGAAGGGCCAGGACTGAACCCCAAAACAACAGCCCTGTCTTCTTTCAAAAGGGTGAGCAAAGCTCAGTCAAAGCCTTGTTAGTGCATGCCTATGAATTATTCCCTCATCGAGTGGCCGATCACACTACATTAATATCGTGGGCACATTCTGCTTTGTTAGCAATACTGAATTCCACCACGGCACTAATGAAGAACCAGTCATCATGTAAGACATGATATCTCCAGGATGTGTCTATTCTGCTATGAAATTATTTCCTTTTGTCAAGAGTATTATGAGATTACTAACTGGAAAATATTTAAACACAACACAAGGAGGAAAATGTCTCTCTTTTGGGGAAGTTGCATGAACACACAGTAACGTAATTCCAATACAAACAAATGCATCTAGTCAATATTAAGCATCTGTCCTTGGTGTGCAAGCCAAGGAGGCACTGAGCCTTTTACAAGGCACTGCTACAGAAGTTGGTTTTTTATCCGTAGAGATTGGAGCGGGGAGAGGTTTTGGCAGTCCCTGGTTCTATCCACAGCATTTTGCAAAGTTCACCTACATAGCATCATAGTTTACCTGTTGGATTAGGTGAAACTGGATCCCTTCCAGCTCGATATCAAATTTCATAGGTAGCAAAACCAAGAATAACAACAGGTTCATTTGTATTATTTTGGAAGCATCCCATGAGGCTGAGGGCAAGCCTGGGACTCTTCAGGCAGATCAGGTGATTGCTGCACACCACATTACTGCACACTTCAAGGAAGTGCTTTTTGCCTAGTCTCTCCTCCCCCTGCCCACATCACAATCGAGCATAATAAAATCCAAAAGAAGCAGGAAAAGAAATCAAGTTATAGCCAGATGTGTTACACTGAATTAAAACACAGTGACCCACAAAATAAATTTCCTGAAGTTAACTTCTAGTTCAGCCTCAATATCTATCTACCTGAAGGAATGTCTCTCTAAGATTGTATGTCCCTCAATAACATCAGCAGTAATGAAATAAATTATAAGGACTGCGTGGGGTGAAAAAATGCTGAATCTGATCTGTACCTGTATCTCAGAAAAATCTCTACTGTTAAATTTCAGAGGAATATGAATTCCACTTTGAATGCCCCAAAAGGTAAAACATGTAACTGGCAGCAATCAACACATCCAGTTCTAATGCCCCTTTGCCCGACTATTTTTGCACAAAATATCCAAGTTCTTCCAAAACAAAATTAATTCCGAAACTGATCCAAAGCTGTCTGAAATCATCAGGATTCTTTTCACAGATTTTGAAGGGTTTTCAATCTTGTCTGTTGAGTCAGTCATTAATCATTTTTAAAATTGGAAGGGCTGATTTAGCATGCAGTTAAGGATTTGAGAACATGTACACAGAAACCAGTAGGATTTTCTAAAGTCTTCAATGCTGTCCAAGCTCTTCTCTCATTTAGGTCAACAGAAGTCCTAACACTGAGTGTTTTTCGAAATTCCTCCATGCTGCTTAAATTTAGTCAGATTAATCCTTCAGTACTGGAAAAAGACTACACATCTCCATACAGGGCCTGATCCTTTCCAATTTACACATGAGTAATGTCATATGCTTACCGGTCTTGGTGGGATTATTCCTCGGTGTCCACTTCCACAATATTGAGAATAATTTATAGGAATCCCATATCAAGACGTGTAATTCATCACAGGCTGCTTGCATACATTTTTCCTTACTGATTCTATAATACCCCTTGCTGTGGATGACTTGGGTTCATTATATTCCAAGCCATTTCTTTTCCCTTTATTATTATATCATTATGTGAAGTAAAACTCAATAATAATTTTAAATAAGCTTGTGTATTCCACTTCACCAGTGCTGACAGACAAAATGTCACCTATTGCTTCTTTTTTGTTAAGAAGTTACTATTCTCTCTCAGTTGCATAATCCTAACACAAAGTAAAGAGTATTTGAGGTTTGTTTAAAATGATTCAGTTTCATTATACTGCTACAAGTGGTGCTGACAGCAAAACCACTTGCTTGCCTAAAATAAAATGAAACATAAAGGATTTCTTTTCTTGCATATGGAAAGTTGTGCAGGCTACCTTATTGCATTTGTTAGTTTTACACAAGTAATCTCACTACCTCAAATTTCACTCCATTTCTACCAACTCAACAACAAACTTCCAGTATTATTGCATACAACATTTTTAATTTTCATGTGTTAGCAAACAGTTCTCTCTCCTGTTCATTACTGATTTTATGACGGCTAAATTCTACCTCAAAGGCAAATTTGTCTTCCTTCTCCTTGATAATAGTCTACAGGAATCCAGAGGCAGAATTTAATCCTGGCTTGTCCAGGACATAGATGAGTTTTAGAAGTCTACCATTTCTTAAAGGAAAATCATAGATGAGAGCAATAAGCAGAAGAAATCCTTTCAAACTTTCATAGTTATAATTAAAGAAAAAAGGTGCTCRATTATTTATGAATTAGAGAGAACGTTTACTTCAGTGGTTGCCCTACTCAGCAACATTAAAATAAAATACTTTGTCCTGTAAAGGAGAAAACCTCAGCCCTGGCTATTCCCTGAGGATGCTAATCTCGCTTCTGCCACCACGCCAGTCAAATAGGAAGAGATCAACATACTGCAATGAAAGGGCCAGTATGTAAGTAATTTTTCAGATGTCATGCATGCAGACCCAGCTGCTCAGCCATTATGGTTGTTAGTATTTGGCCCTTTGCCATCAGCTGACAGCCAAGCAGAAAATGAACCATAAGGGTTAAATCACGTCTACTTATAGACCAAACTTGCTGGCCCAAGGCATACTGCAATGGTGGCCAAGAAAAGCAAGAGCGCAGGGCATTAGCCTTTTACTGTAACAGTTGCAGTAGGAAAATGGCAAGCTGATCATGAGGTAATTCCTCTTAACTAGGTGTCTGATAAATTGCTTATGAAACCCAGAATAGTTCTTCTACAGTACCACATTCTCATCATACATTTGATCTAGTGGGGTTTTAGAGTTTTTTATTAAAAATATGTGCTGCATAGATAAAAATCAATCAGCCAATTCAACAGCTCCCTTTTGCCTAATACCCACTCTCTTTGTCTAAAAAGTCAGCTTTTGCAAAGTGAGCACACTTTTGACAAAGATAGAACTTGGGCTACTGATAACACACATATATATATTACCTTCTGCATAGGTTGTTTGGAGTTTTTTATTTATTTGCTAATCAGTTAATTTTTCTATGTGGCACTTGAAAATCTGAACAAAATACTTGAAGGGGACAAAGATCATCTGGAGAAATTCCAGCTCCAGACTAGATAGCTGTGGGCTTTGGTGCCATAGAAAACTCTGTGGCAATATTAGTAGAGGCAGGAGACTTTAGCCACTCTTCAGTKGATTTCCTATACTGTACACAGGAAACCCTCAAAATTAATAAAAACCAATGGGTGCTTACTTTCTATCAGAAAGCATCTGATCAGAAAGATCTTATCCTGTGCACACTATTTCATACAGTACCTAAACTGGCACTCTCTGCTTACCCCTCCTGCAGATTCAGAACAGCACCCAAAGCACTGCTATGATTCTTTATGCAAAACAAAAATGCAATATAAATTCAAACCCCCAGATGAACCCCATCGGTTCAGGATTACAGGAGAATGATGTTTCTTGACGAGGCTACTCTACTTTTCCAGATACTCAATTATATAAGACTATTAAATAGAGAAAGAACACACAGTTCACAATCACAGTCCCAGGTTACAATGGAAGGAGTAGTAATACAGACATCTGATATCAAGAAAGGTGTACACGGGTAACAAGAAGATGTGCTCTTGTGCTTACACATCCCATTCACCACTTATTGAAGAACACTCACAGGAGATCACATCGGCTTCTCGTTAACATCAAGAACTCCTGAGCTCTCTGCGCCTCACCCTTTCCTCTCCCACTGCCATACAGCAAGGCAGACAGGCACGGATGCAAACTGATTGTTGATTTTTAAAGCCAAGCAGCAAGTCGCTGCCGTGTGGCTAGGAAATGGGTCTGAGTTAATGCTGCAATAATTGAAAATCCCATAAATGAGGCAAGCCACTTCTTCCTCTGCACAGCCAGCTCTGCCCTCACACCTGAAGGGCTGGTGCTGGGAGGGAAGAGAGGCTGTTTTCTTCTTAGCCCAATTTGAGGAGAACTGTTTCTTCCAGTGGACCGCAGTCAGTGAGGTGACACCTTCCTTGCATGAAGAGAAAGAGAGTCCAGCTGACTACAGGAACCAGTGAAACCAGAAAAGCCACAGAGTGGCCAGTGGAAAACACTGCAATGCCTCTGCTGTAGTAACAGCCAACTATGTCAAGAAGCAGTAAGGCTGAAGATATCCTATAGGACCAAATAGAGAGGCTTGCAGGGGGGTTGGTTGAAAGAACACACATGGTATGCTAAACCAGTTCAGGAAAACATATTCATTTGTTCAAAAGTAGATGCACAGCACAGTAAATATGAAGTACTATTACTGTAACTGTAAATTAATGTCCCTTTACTTGATTTCACCATTAAAATACCTAAAACCTGGTAGTCCCAAATAATTCAGAGCATAGAATATAAGTAAATCTTAATCATCAGATTAGGAATATTTTGTAGCCATAAAGATGTGACAGATATTAGTGAATGAAAGGCTACAATATTCAGGCTGTTGAAAAACCTGTTTGCTAAGTATCCACAGGGTCCAGAATCAGTGGGACATACGAGAGAAATATGTACAAGAAACAGAGCCATATCTAATCCTCATGTCTGTGACAGGCAGAGATCGTGATACGAACGCTCTTATAAATAAAAGGGAACCATGTTGTTAAGCTTCTCTCCTCACTCCAGGCCAGGTAAATCTCACAAGAGAAATGWGTGTGTTCAGAAAGCGCTGGAGATTATATGAAGAACCAGAGAAAAAGCAAAAGCTGCACTGACCCAAAAAGACGCAGAGGCAGCAAACAGCACTAATGTTTCTGTGGCTGCAGAGCCAAAGGCAACTTGTCCTCTCTCATTATGACTGAGTGGGATCAGTTCATATAAACTTGGGATGTTCACATACAAAGAGGTTATTGCACGACCTCTGATTCACGGTAACTGTCTGTGCATGTGCTCTAAGCTTGCAGCTCAGGTAACTGGAATTAGCTAATTCCTCTCTTTCATTCAGAGCAGAGGGCTAAGCCAACATGAATTACTTCACATTTTTCAGGAGCTAAAAGCATGCATGTAAGATTGTGGTAGATCAGTTGACGTGCAGGAAATGCTTACCACATATAAGCTTTCACTTGTGTTTATGTTTTGGGTTCCTCTTTAATACTGACTGGGGGATATTTCTTTTACCTACATCTTTACACATGTTAAAAAGGAGTCCTTGGCACATATACTGGGAAGGATAATCATGGCTGGCTGATGTTAAAACATTTTTTCCAGCTATAGCACAGATGCAAGACAAGATACCACTTCTCCCCCAAACCTTGCCTTTTTAGCAGAGGCGAATGACTGCATATTCAGACTGTGCTCTCACCTGGGCTTCTCATCATCTGGGCTTCTCCCTGGTTGTGCTCAGCTCTGCTTCACTTCAAATCTGGGTTTGCATTCTGCACTCACTGGGTTGATCAAACTTCAGCTAAGGGTGCCAGACCATCTCTCCACTTCTCATCAGCTTTTCCTATTCCACCAAGTAAGACACTTCAACACTGCCTCAAATCAGACTGATTTCCAGTGCCAATTATATAGCACATTGATGGCAACCACCTGCCAATGCTGAATCTTTTGGTTGGTATCTGACAGACATTGGATGTGAGGGGCTATGCTGTGCTCCAGCTTGGGAGATAGATCCTACCAGCAGGACTCTGTCACCACTTAAAGTTTCATTAGCTCTGAATCATCAGAATAATATTACTCCGCAAAGCAATTTCTAAAACCAGAAGCTCAAAATTTAAGAATATTCTCCCCAGGCTGACATTATCATTCAAATTTAGCTCCTTTGTGATCTTTTTCATTTGTGAATCTGAATGTACTGTGTAAAACTGGGGAAACTGAGACAAGAAAGAACGAACCYGTTTCACCAATGTTGCACAGAAAGACAGAAGAAAACCCAGAAACAGAAAGCACACATCTTGCACTTTCACATTCAGAGTTACTCTGACAGGTCCTACCTACATACCAACAAAATTAATGTCTAAAATTGATTGCAACTCAGCTGTATGTGGCCCTAAATGAATAAACTGACCATAGAGAAGCTTAAAGACATTTACAAATGCATTCACTATTTTTCCTACCCAGAATAATCTATGAATTAGAGTTGCAACTTCTTCTTTCCAAATTTCTATGCCTAAAGAAACATTCAAATGATTCTCTTCTAACGTCTATGTACTACAAAGAAAGATTTTCATCATATCGTCATTTAAAATTAAACGTAGAAAAACAGAAGCCAGGGGATTCACTGATCCTTTAGCTCTTTATAATTTGTGGGCAAATGCACGCAATTATATTACAATGCTTTAATATAATAGAAAATGTAGCTTGAAGATACCTTAAAATAAACCAAACTTGACTGTGTTGGTGAGCTATTGTGATAAAAAATTAACATGTTTGGGAAAGTCTGATTTGCATTACACAGTGCCTGTAATCAAATTACCTCTAAATGTTATGCCATGTCACACTGTGTTTGAGATGTTGCTGTCAGAAACGCATACATATGCTTTGCAGTTTGACTCAACCTGGCTTCCTTTTAAGCGATCATGTATGCCTCTCAGCCATTTCAGCCAAACGGCGGTAAAATACAGAGGTTGGCAATTCAATTTCATTCAACCTTTCAAGAAGGAAAGAGCAGATAAGCTTTGCTTGTTCATGTCAATGACAATATTCAGCACAGCCTAAATCCAATTCAATAGGTTCGCTCCCGCTCTCTTGTCATATTGTCATTTCCGAACCCGGTCCCCTGCCGCCCCCTCCCCGCTCCAGTTGCGGCAAAACTTTCTGAAGTGCTTAACCCACGGCCGCCTCCCCGGCGGACGGCACCGCGGTTTAAAACCAGCCCTGGGTTTTGTGCGCGGGGACAGGCTAGGCCGACTCAGGTGGCGGCTGCCGGACACCGTCTCCGCTGACCTCATTGCAGCCACAGATGTTTACTGCACTTTCAGCAATCTGCAGAAAGCAGAGCAGTAAAGTAGGCCAGCTTGCGGGAAGGCTGTTACCCACAATTCATGGAAAAATGCTGGATAGTTCCCACTAGGTTGTGGTCGGCTAGGAAACGGCAACTTATTAATCTTGTGTCAGAGGGCCAGCTGCAAGCCTGGCAGTTACCATATTTCACCACCAACTCCATGTCTGGACAGCCATTGTCTTTTTTATGAAAAACTCCACAAATCAGCTGCTTTTTTCCCCCCTCTACGTGCAGAAACGGACCTCGGGGGCTGAGGTGGCTCTGGCGCATCATCCACACGGCGGTCAGGTCTGCTAATTCAGAGCGACTGCTTAGTTTCCAACTTTAATGATATTCCCTCAGCATATCACTATGGTTGCCTGGCGACCGGATTTGAGCTAGGCCTCTCATTTGATTCCCACACATCAGACCCTGAAAAGCACTTTTTTTCCTCCCTCAGCTTTTGATTCTGGCTCCTCTGAAACCCTTCCCCCTGCGGTGTCGGTATGGGTGGGCAGCGCGGTGGCAGAACAAGGCCAGGGGTGACGGGAGGCCTGGAGGCTCCTGGTCACACATCAAGGCCTGGAAACAAAGCCGCCAGGAGCCCTTCCTGACAAACACAAATTCCCTTCAGAAAAAGCAAATTTGGTCTTCCCTTCGTAGCGTGGGTGTCGTTTTAAGACTTTCCTTAGACACTTTACTAAATCTGACGCTTTCCATTGTTTTTCGGGCCGTTTCTCACAAAAGGCTTCCTATTATCAACAAGTTGCTATTGGAGTAAGCAAACAGCTTGTGAAGGCCTGAAATAATCTAATAAGCAACAGGCTTGCGTGCTTTATGTACCCACATCTTTATAGGATACAAAGTTTGTTTGGATAAATAATTTTCCACTTTAGTTTGCTTCGTTTCAATTAAAGTACCCTTTTAAAATGAATGTTTTTGCTTAGCTCCACACCCTCCCCCCAACCATACACACAAACTCACTCTACAAAGCATAGTATAGCCATAAATACATTTTTCATAAGCTGTTCTAGCCCAAACAAAAGAATTTTTAAAACATTCTGTTTCCTGGTGCAATTACAGGTCTGATCAATAAGACGGGTACAAGGGCTACATTGACTCTTATCCTTCTCTGGGCTATGACTGAAAGTCTTCACAAAGTTAAAGGATTGACTTCACTGGAAGCCAGATCAGCTTACACCAGCTTAAGGTTTAGTCCTGAATCTTTAATGTGCTGTGGCAAAAAAAAAGTTAGCTATAACAAATATTTGCTAAAAAGTTCTATGAACAAAACGCAGAATTATTTCAGTAAGTAAAAAAATATCATGCTAAAATAACATAAATCAGATGGGGAAAGAAGAAACATCACTGGGTATATATTTAATACATAACATAAATCATTTTCAAAGATTACCATTGAGGAAAATGCAGTTAGCTGGGTAATTTATTAAAGGTTCGATATGAGTACCACAGAAATAGTTTAAATACAATGTTCTGCTTCTTGTTTGCATGGATTTTAGATCATTCCCTTTACAGCCTGTTGATGGATATGAAAATTCATAGTTATTTGTCATAAACCACTACTTAAATGTCTACTAGTGCTGAGCACAGTCTCACTAAAGTTAATGGCAATGCATCAACAGCAGGAGTAGATCAAACCTTGTTAGCCTATACAGCACCTGAATTGCCTCATCTTTTGTACTGATTGCAGTCTCATGTTGTTCAGAGATCCTCAAAAATCCCCAACTCCTCAAGTTATTTAGTTACAGGAAAACCTTAGCTCATTATTTTTTAACGAAGTTCATAGTCCTTGTGTTTGAAGAAAATGTTAATTGTTGTTCAAAAAACCCCAGACAACTGAGAGTTCCTTATGCTTAGAGGTTTTGTTTTTGAGATTTCCTGATTTTTCATAAAGCTTCCACATTGCAGGGAGGGACATGCAGTTTCTCTGTATGTTATCTGGCAGTCCTGACTATCCCTGATGAGAGACATTCAGCTTTAACTTGTCGCTATCACAACCCAGGATAAGAGTGCATTGGTCATGGACCATCCAGACAATGACCACCTCAGGCTAGACATCTCAGTTGTGATGTGCAGTACCATTTGAGTACTGCAAAGTGAAATAAAAAAAATAGCACAATGATAATACGAAACCATGTTAGTTTACAGGGCAAGAATGATGCAGTGGGATTTCAGAGTCTGAGGTTTCTCTCTCTCCCTCTGTCCTCAATTGGTCCATCACTTGTCAGTAATGTGATCTCACTACAACGTATGGAGGACCTTTCAAATGATTGTCTCACAAGGGACCGTCATTCTGTGGTCCAGGCTGAAGAGCAGAGCAGACTGCTGGGCATAACCTTCTCTGTACCGCAGCGGTAGAGGCACCTCATCCCTATTCACCCTATCCTGGGCATCCCAATCCTCATGGAATATAGAGCTGTCTCTTACAGTCCAGCCCATGTCCTAACTAATAACATTAGGGTTACCTGACACCTCATATGTTTTGCACTACCTGTTATAATAGTATGCTATGCCATTTATTGCTTGTTACATCCTCATTTGAGGTCCTCAGCTGAGGAGAAGTTCAGTTCCAGAAATGGGACTTGCAGTTGGAAGTAGTTACATCTTAGAAAAATCTATTGAGAAAAAAGGTTACCAGCTAGGAAATGTAGGGTATACATTGCTAGAGCTCCACAGACATGCAGAAAAGTCTCAAAAGCTAGTAATGTATTTGCACTCAGTGTGTCAAATTAATTTTCCAAGGAGTTGTAGACATATGAAACTAGGAGTTTATTACATGGCAGATAATGCTGCTGGTGCAAGCTATCATCTCTGAATGCTAACTCCTACAGGACAGAAAGTAAGTTCTGGTGCAGGAGTAAATTGTTTTGCAGATCTACACTGAGACAAATTGTGCTCAGTTACATCAATAACAACAGTATCAGAGAAGTGTCCTCATTTTCACACTGGTGAGAAGAATTTTGCCCACTGCATAGCATTTAATGGGAAATGCAATTAAAAAAATGTCAGCGTATTGGAACGCTTAAAAATACATTTAGACTACTTTTGCTCTAATTAAATGTAGCTCAAATGCACCTTATGAAATGTATGCTCACATGAACATAGAAAGGATTTAGATGTGTAGTCCCCATTACTATCTGCAAATTTCCTTGTTGGGAGAAGAGATGTCTGATTTTGTGTTAGAGCCAAAAGTAGGACTTCTAACCTTTCTCTCTTTCCCTTAAACTAGAGCAGGTACCAAATCCTTACCCTTTACTCAGCAACAACTAAGTCTTCACAAGTTAACAGATTTAAACTAAGTCTTTTTTTTTTTAAATCAATCATTTGCAATAGCTGTTATCACTGAAGATCCACTACCTGCTGCAACGTTTCTCACTTACTTATTAAGTTGTTAAGGAAGCCGTTTTGTACAGTACACTTCTGACATGTTAAAAAAGAATGTTTTCAGATTAGTGTTCAAGCTTCATTTTTCTTTTCGCTGAAAGTTTTAATTAATACATTAAACACATTGTAGCTGTGCAGATGGGTAAAGGAGATACCTATTTATACATTCTATTGATTCAGTTATTCTAATGTTTAGTAGCATTACACTATACATGCAACAAGAACATGGTGCCCTTTGAGAATTGCTTCCATATTGTTGAGTCTAAATTGAAATACACACACACAAAATCCCATCTGCAATAATGGGATGTATACCATATTAAGTTACCCTCCCCCACCCACTGGAAGGATTTTCAAGAGAGAGGGGTAAATGTTCACTACTGCTTTGCTGCTGGAAGGCAGGCTTTTGGTGCACTCTGGAAATAGGATTGCCCTGTAGTTACCTCACATCCTTCCAGTTCTGGGCAGAGCACCCAAAAAGGTAAATTTGCCAAATAAGTGCTCTATATGAAAGCTTTATTCTCTCCTATTGCAAGGAACTAAGACATTAGCATCACTTAAATTTTTTTGTTGTTGTTGTTCTTTTCCTGTAACACAGTATAGTTTTGGCTTTGGGTTTTCACTACAGGTCAGAAGTTTGGTATGGAAAGCATATTAGGGACTGTGGCAATAGACTGGATTTTTCTTATCTGTTATTTAATTGTGTGGTTTCCAGTGAACACTGGGGACTGGATTCGATAACCTGGGGAAGCTCTTCTGTTTTCTGTGATCCTGAATGAAAGGCAGTGAACATGGCTACGGTCAAAGTGGGTAAAAGACTGCATGAGTATACAGAATTACTACTTTCATTCACTATCCATGGAATCTTTTAGTTGTCTAAAAAGCCTCTTAACTATAAAAAAAGATAACCGTTTCTTTTACTTTTAACAAAAATGTAATCAGAATTTTAATACAAAAATGGACATCATCAGCTTCAGAGTTGCTCCCTCAAAAATAAAAGAGTAAAGTAGTTCTGGGCATACTATCTATATATAAGTATGTGTTGCTATTCATGGTATATTTAGAGTCCCAGATTTTAGAAAAACTTCTGTGTTGATTGAGCGATAGGAAATAAAACAGACCAACTATAGAAGGGAAACAGCATGCCCAGCATCAGGCATTCAAAGGGAAGGGACTGGAGTAGTACATCATATTTCTCRCATCAGAATTCTTGTGTTTTAGTAAGCAAGACAGGTTAAGAAACTCTTTGCCTAAAACATGACTTTTACTTTGATGTGATTCGTTTTAGGTCACAGAAAGTTTGGCCCAATTTCCACTGATTTGGGATCCAACCAATAATTAATCAGAAGCAGAACCAAGAATAGATCTAAGGAGTTCTGACTCACAAGCCACCTCTTTCTCAAAACACCCACTCCCTCCCAATCAGACAGACGTCCCTTGTTTCTAAATAAATGCATTTAGTTACAAAATGGATTTATTTATTTTTAGCAAAAATTGCTCATAGTGACAAATTGTCCATTCAGTTAATGACAAAATACATTCTGTTGCATAAGATTTGCACTCGTGCATAAAATTGCCACTCATCATAATTAATGTATAGATCAAAATTATAAGACATCTAGAGATGCTGATGTGTCACTGTCTGAACACCCCCATTTCTCTTCTCCACTTTTCTTTCACCCTTTTAGAACATGACAGTATATCTAAATACTACAAAAAGTCACATGCACAAAAAAAACTTGCATTCATATTACTTCAAAATGCAAAAAACAGTTGCCCACATCAACCCAGTACAACTCTGTCACCTTCCTGTGGCAGAATCAGCTGTCATAGAGTCAGCTACATCTCTGAGCTAACAGAACTTGACCTTTTAGTTCAGACCATTGAAGGACCTACATATCTAGAGCACAGTGCTCCCAGGTATCAGCTTTGCTATTGCCAACCTTCAGCAGAACATCTGTGTTATGCAAGCAAATGAGGAATAACTCCTGAAATGGTTCCTATTCCTTACATCACCACAGATATCTCGAGTCAGAAATCTTTCATCTGCATGTGTCGTTAAATTAAGATCTGTGAGTGATGCACAGAATTAAAATGAAGATAAAATTATCTCACTGTGATTTAATTATCTCAATTATCTGAGTGGAATAGTGCACTGGCTGCCCCCGATGCAGAACCACCTCTGATGAACAAGCCACGCTGGATAAAATAAATAGCAAGTCAAATCACTGCATAAAATTTGAAAAGAAACTAATGCCAAGAATAAAAGACACTTTAATTTCCTGTCCTCCACTCCTCCCTTTTCACTTGCATCTTCTAGAGTCAGAAAGGAAAATATCTTACCTTGGCAAAAATCTAAAGTTCTGTCCTAAATAATACATGTATATTTAAAGCACAACCTTATTGTCATAGAAATCCCATGGAAAAAGCATCCCTTCCTAACTGCCAGTTGCAAAAGGGTTTGGAGTACCTGTGAAAATTTTGAATGAACTTCCAAACGTACAGGAAGCCTCCTCACTGCCTCTGCTCTTTTCTGAAATGTTTCCAAAAGAAAATAACCTTTATACTGCACAGAGGATCTGAAAAAAGACTTTTTTTTTTTTTTTTTTTTTTTTTTTTGTTGCAAGCATTGAGTCATGGAGAGAGAAAATTACTCTCCCCAAATTTGTGCCAGAGCCTGGCTAGTACCAGGCCTCTGACTGTTCAGTCTTCAGTCCTGCGTTTTAGCCATGAGACTGTCCCTTTCCCTGGCACTCATTAGAAGATTGGAACGTGCTCGTGGTCAAAATCTTCCCAGCCCAGGGCAAACACATGGAAAAAAGAAAAAGCAACATACATAAGCAATGTTTTCTTTTTGATGTCATTATATTAGGTACATTAGAGAAACTAAAGATAGATTTGAAAACGAAGGTGGGAGGCAATTTCTGTTACCCGCAAAAGCTGAATTGATCCAATACGTCTGTGGACATTTTCTGATTTAACATGTTTTCACGTAAGCAATAGGTTTCCAAAGTCTGCTATAATTCCTAGTGACTGCTCTATCACTATATGATGTGAATGAATGCTAAAAATAATACACATTCTATACTGTGGCTACCCAATACGGATTTCATTCAGCCTGGGTTTGTGTATAATTCCTGTTATGCCTTCACAGCACCAACACTCAGAGGAACTGTAACAATGGTCTATTTTTGTGTAGTATGGCTCTAGAATGCAGATTAAATGTATTTAATACACAGGCTAGTCTTGATCTCCTTAGACAAAGAGTTACCCTAAGTCAATGAAATTTCATCTGACATGTTCAGGACTAGGCCCAAAACATTTAATTACAAAAGGAAGACAAGCCATGGTACAGTGCCAGAATATAGCCATGAAGAGATGAGGTTTCCCAGTAAAGGTATCTTACCACAGAAGCAAAACTGTAACATTTTCAAGGTAGACCATGAATAAACAAAAGCTTGAGCCAACATATTTCTCAAGAGATGTTTATTCTTTATGCCAAAATCCATCTCCCCAGATATCTGGTCCCCTTGACAGCTTTCAGTTAAAACCAATCTCTAAGCTAAAGCTTTCTGTCTATTATTTGGGAAACAATTTAATCTGGAAGAGATGAATAGGAAACAATGTATATTAGGATAAAACTGTTCCTTTAATTACACATAACCAAATTTTCTGTCACCTCTTACACAATATGTACATGGTCACAGAGAGGCTGGCAACACATCACCCAGACAAAATCCCTAAATGAGCAGAGATTGCTACAGGCAGAAGAGAGAGAGTTCCTGCCCCCTTTCGATGTGACTGGGAGAAGTGTTTCTATAGGAAAATGTGGAGGGGGAACAGGAGTAGGGTGTTATGTGGGGGGGAAGTGGCCCCAGGTCACAGTGCAGCAGGCAGATCCGCACAGAGTATACAATACAGGATTCAGTCAACGCAGGGCACAGGGCCAGCGGGGAGGCTACTTCATTGATCCTCCTAACTACGTTCCCTGGTAGGACTTCAGGAGCTACTGCAGCTTCAAAAGGACTGCCTGGATTCAACTTCTACACCCCACAGATAACATATTACCAGATGAGCTAACAAACATGTCACCAACACAGATGCTGGGGAGGCCTACTCAGAACTTAGCAGAGGTTCCTTTGGGACTGTGTATTAGCCATTAGCAGAAAGAAGCCTGGTGGCACAAGGCAGTCATGCCCCAGGTCAGCATCTCTTCCCAATCTGCCATCAGATTGATGCATGTAGGAGATACAGCTCAGGAGCACCCTTGTCAGTGAAACGATGAATTGCCCTGTTGTGGAAATTCTGAGGTTTTGGGGGGTTTTGGGTTTGGGTTTGTTTTTGTTGGGGTTTTGGTTTTGGTGGGGGTTTTTTTTGGGGGGGGGGGTGTCAGCAAATAAATGATATATGAATAGCAGCTCTAGAGAGCTTGCTAAAGCTCATAAGGACAGTAAGCAAACTTTGAACTAACGTGCCCCCCCTTATGGAGACAATGCAAGGAAGTGCCTTTACAGGGAGACAAACTCATCATGAGAGCGTCCTGAACCGAATAGGTATGTGCTGCAACACCACAGATGTTCAGGGCAAACTTAACAACAGAGCTTCATACCTCAAGAAGCAGAGCACAGATGGTGGATCCACTCAGGGTCACACTGAGGTATAGACTTCTTAGGAATACAAGTAGTCCTATTTTAGGCTTACGTGCTTTGTAGAAACAAGGCCAAAACGTTAAGCCTTTTCAATGGATYAATACAAAACATGAATGTAGCTGAGCTTACAATTAAAAATTGTAGAAAGTCACTTTGTGCAGAAGTTAGGAAGACAAGAGTTTGAAGCTGCTATGCTCCAGTGGCTGAGACGAGCAATTACGTTTATAAAAAGGAATTATCTAGCTTATTAAAACTTTGCAAGCTTCTGTTGTCTGTGGGTCATCTGACTGGTACTCAGCAAATGGTACTGCGGTTTTCTTTTTCCCACTTTGTAAATAATGAATGAATAAGAACTTACTATGAATTGCCAGCTTAATTTTAAGGGGCATTACCAGAGGCCTTATAAGTCTGAGCGGGTTTTTTAGCTGAAGTCTTGCACTCCCATTTCAGCACCAGGCTCATATTCTAGACTTTTTTGTCTAAGTTTAACATATATTAAGTACTGAATCACCATGTGTGCTGCAGTAGAAGTCAATGGGAGTTCTGCCACTGATTTAAAGAGAAACAAGACTAGGTAGACAAGCATATCTTGGCTACTGTTAAAATGATAATAGAAAATACAAAACCTAAAAACCTTAAAATATTTGATAGCTTAGTTAATGGTATTTGTGTTTATAATTATTAGTCTTTAGAAAACAGATCCCAGAATGACCTCCAGAAGAACAAATTCTCTATACAGTAAGTTCAAAAAACAATTTAGTTTGTCTTTTAAACAATCAAAAAGGAACCACTCAAAACAAGTTTTGTTTATGCACTGGAATATTAAAATGGAATACTTGCATGGGCACAGTCCCTCTCTCTTCTAAAGTAAACATGTAACCACCAATTTAAAAAATACTATCTAAATGCCCTGGGCCAGCAGAGCAACAGTTTGCTGCAGCGGGGCTGCCCTGATTTACAATGACTGAAGGCGTGGCCCACAGTATTGTATCTGATCCATGTAAGTCTTTCTACAGCCTCCATCTCAGAGGGTTTTGTGTGCACCAAGCATCAGTCCCTCAGTTTGTCTGGGTTACTTCCAAACGCCGAAAGCGCAAACAACCCTGCACCATCCCGGCAGCGCAGGCCCTGCACTGTGACAATGCGCTCTTGTCACAGAAGCTGCCACAGACCCTTAACTTTGCAGACCCGCACTAGTAGGTCTGTCTGTAATATGGCTTGTTCCCTTGGCTGTCCCCAGGCAGCTCTACCTCGAAATGCCGATGTACTGATGTAAGCATTTGAAATGAGCTTGCTCAGGAGTGCCTAGATTAGCTGTGTTGCCAGGCTCTAGCCACTCTAACCCCCTTTTCCACTTCAGTGGGCTCAGCTTTTGACACTCTGAAAAGCACCATTTAAAATTAATTAAAGCTCCTTATTTTGTACCAAATCTCACCACTACCAACTCTGTTTATTATGTTTTATGCAGGGTGGGGGGTTCCAGTCAGCAAGGTGTTCTGGGCTGCGCTACCAAAACTCACGGATGAGGAGATATTTGCAGGGTAAACAGGATGTGAACAGTGTTTCCACAAATCGCAGTTTTTGCACAGATTACTGGACTCCTCTGGTGGAATCCACATGTTACACTGCAAGGCAAGGCAAACTTTCTGGCAACAGCTTCTTAAGGAGATTTATTATGTTATTTTTACTACTGCGCACAACATTGTAAAGTTTTACATGTGGCATATGCCAAGTGAATTTTTAAAATAATTTGCTATGAACTGTCACAAAATAGTTTAACACATGTATGATCAAGCCAACTTGATTGACTATTTTCCAGTCTATTTGCTACAGCTGATTTATGAATATTTTTTTAACAGCTGGAGGCAAATATTTTCTTCTGGTTTCCTTTTCTGAAAGATCTTCTGCCCATCTGATAAAAACAATAAAGGAATTTAAAGATTCTTTTACTGCGTGTTTGAACTGTCACCTACAAGGTAGCGTAATGCAGTCATGTAAATTTGTGCATACAAAATTTTATTAGATGGCTGCTCATTGTGAAGGAGATCACAACAGTGAACTAATCCAGCACATGAAGTGTCCTTCAACACTTCATATTTGGCAAACATCAAATTTCTGAACTATCCACCAAAATGTAAATGGGATACTTGATATTCAAACTAACAGCAGGTTGTCCCATACAAAATAGTGTTCTTTAAACGTTAGGCATTGATTGTATAGCACTCAGCACTTCCGTGGTATTTTGAAATATGATGTTGACAAACACTGAGCAGCAAAAATGTAACACAATAGGTGCAAAGTAAAATGCTATAAAAGCAACAGTTAGAAGCAAACACCACATTCAGAGTGCAGTGGCATGAAACGTAATGTAGCCGCTGTATTCATGATCCAGTGAGCTCAGAGGATGCCCAGCTAGTCAAAACAATTAGTCTGACACATCATTACTCATTCTGGAACAGCTTCACTTTACATTACTTTAGACAGGGCAGTAGCATAATAGGCTCTTCAGAGTTTTACAGTGAAAAAATCTCTTGGATTCAAATGCAGTTACAATTCTGTGAAATCCTCCTTTCCGAACAAAACTAAGAAGAAGGGAATTTTTAGAGGGAATTTGAGTTATACATAGAGATGACTGAAGAAGTATAAACATTAGCAATTGCTGGGGATTTCTGGAAGTTGTACAGTTTTTTGTAGATCCTGCTTTTTCAGTTACTCACAGAGTAAACAATTTATTCTACGAGAGAAAATGTGTCAGAATCTAACCCTAAATCTAATACATCTTAACTCTTCTGCTGCACAGTCTCAACTTTAATTCAACTATGTGATTATGCCAATTCCCTCTTGGCAGTATAGATAGGGCAAGGAAAAAACCCAACAACAATGTACACAGAGTTCTTTCTCTTTTACTTTCACTTGTGCGAGTAAACACTTTGTTAGGAAAACTTTCCTTCAAGAGGAAGACTAAACATCTGTAAACATATTTCTATCTGTAAATATGTACAGTACTTACTTTAACAGAATAAGTGAATATCCTTTCATTTAAGACTGTTACAGGATTCTTCTCTGCTTCTAAGCATCCTAACTTGTATAAATGTCCTTGCACTATTTAAACCCATTTCTCCGTTGCTCTGCCCTTTGTGCAGACTCTTGCACCTGTGCTGAGTGGGTATAAAATGCTTCCAAATCAGAACAGCATAGTTTTATGTATTAGCACCAGCATAAACAAATAGCAACACAAGACATAAGGCAGTAGAGGATCAGGCACTGAACACTACAGTCCCATGAGAAAGAGTCTCCAGAACACAAATGCTGCTACAAGTTACCTTTTTAACCAGGAGGAGTCTTCCCATACATCTCTGAGAGAGCTGAATTAGGCCAATGACAAATATGGGGTACACAAGGGCAAAGAGTCCTAAGAGGTCTCGGTGGAGATAAACAGGAGTTCAAAAGCACTGGCACAGTACAGACTGAGCCCTCAAATCACTTCTGTTGCAAACCCAAGTGATTAAAATAAATAAATCGCAAACAAAACGTCTCTGCATTGTTTCTCAGGCTCCCATAGACCCTGCTGCCAGCATCTCCTATCAGCCCTGTGCCACCTCTCTGCTGGGACACCACAACAGCAAACCAAACTCAGTGGTAGACCTCCAATTAAAACATCTGTCGCTCTCTCTTTTATTAGGTTTATTTTTAATCTTGCAAAGTTTGTATCCAAGTGTGCTGCCTTCTCCTCCACAACACACTCTCATAAACTGTCACGGCAATACAACGGAGGGGCAAAGCCTGGGTCAGGAATAGGTGGCCAACAGTTTTGTAAGCTGTCATTGCTCCTGCGAGAAAGGGTATGTGCACAAATACCTTTGATTACACAGAAACTCTCACAGTGGGTGAAACCCAAAGTCCAGCCAACCTTGTGTCTTGTCCAAGAGTTATGCTGATATATTTTTTTTTTAATATACACCTTATGCAATGCCAGGCACATTCTCTAATCCTTAAATTAGCAGTCCGCAATTATTTTCAGAAAAATGCAAGTGCTGAAGCCCAGTATTTGCTTCTGTGGACATTGTGCTGATAAAGTTCATCTATGGAGGTGCTTGTAGAGACTGAAAATAAAGTGGGAGCCAAACAAATTTGGAAAACTGATCTGGAAATGCCACCCTGGATCTTCAAGTCCAGTTTCCTGGTATTATTGCAAAATCTCTTACATAAACCAGTCAAGATTCATTTAAAAATATGTGTTAGCCYGTTTTCCCCATGGGGAAAGGTTGCTCTGATGATCAGAGTCTTCTCATGTTACACCTGACCAGTCATGATCAATTCCTGCTCATTTCTTCTCATGTCAGCACTAGTTCTTCACTACACCTCCATTTTGCTTATCTTTCTAATAAGATAGAAAATATCCCTTCTCAAGAGAGAAAAGAATTCATTAAAAAAGAAGTCATAAAAGATTAGAGATTAATTTTGCACCAATACTAGGATTTTTACCAAACTATGCTAATAAAAAATCTTTTGGAAATTAATATAGACCCCATATGCCAAGGATTTAAACCCATCTCATGCAAATTTCTATCAGTTTTTGGGTGTTCATGGAAATAAAGAACTGGACTTGACTCTCCCATAAATTTTATCAGCTCTCCTCAGAGAAACAAGGGTCTGTAGGACCCCTTTATCTCTCTAGCTAAAAGGAACAAACCCAGGAGTTCTCAAACCAAAACACCATGGAAAAAATCCCTCTTAACAGTCAGTTATATACATCCTCACCAAGCTAGCGTTACTAAGTTAGGAATTTTTTATATTAAGCAAAACAAAATCTCAGCCTACCAGTGACTTGTTCTTTTTCATCACTACACTCATCAGTGACCATCTGTCACTGTATGTTTCTACCTTTCAGTATACGAAGGCTTAAGTATATGAACTGAAGCTGTAAACTAGCCTCTACCTGTAGCTGATCTGTTTATAAATCTCCCATTGCTTGTTGCATCCTACTGACATGACAAATTTTCTTCCTCCCACTCACACGGAGTAGCACAAATAAGTATTTAAACAAAAGCAAAACATCATCAGCGCACATTCTCTTTTCTTGTCAGAATGGAATCGACAAAGGAATAATCCCTTGTTGAGAGTTTTCTCTCTTTCTCACTCTCTTTTTTCCCCTGCTTAAAAGACTATGAACATTTGCTTCCCTTGTTTTCCTAAACAAGTCTTTGAAAAACATCAATTCATCCTGCAGGCTTTAGGAAGTTTACTGATCCTATCAGCTTAATAGCACACTGCTACACTCAAAAGAAGGCACTAGTGCTCTTGACTATTATGTCCCTTTTTAAAGCATGGCAAAGACATCAGGCACTCTAGCACGTCCTTAGTAGCGTATGACAAATTAAATAACAAACTAGTCAGGAATTACTGGGACCAGCTAGTATTTTTTTCACCCCAGTGTTACATTTTACTTATTTATTTACATCATCAGAAGGAAATGATTGCTCAGCATCCAGCTGGGCCTTCAGTTATACTGTTCAAAGGGATATCCTTTCAAATGCCAATACAAAGRTCAAGGGTTAAGGTCCTAGTTCTGCTCCACTCGCAGATGCTGGAAGTTGCTTATTCCAGGAGATTTTGGCCCTTCAAGAGTAAGCATATCACAACAAAATGTTTCAGTCTTCTAGGATCTGAAAGGCCTAACCCCTGCATTTTGATTCACTATGAATAACAAAATTTGGTTTTCTCCCACAAATGGCAATGAATGGTTTGTCTGTATTTATTGAAGAAGGGAGCAAAATTGCTAATAGCAAAAGCATGACATTTGTGTCCCTCTTTCTCTCCAGAATTTTAGGGTGCATACTACTGTCCTTGCATCGTGCCTTCCCACCTAAATCCTCCCATAAAGGTAAGATGGGCCCTTACTGTGTAAGGATACATGGAAGCTGCAGGAAGACAGGTACCATATTTCAGTCCTTCATATTTGCTATTATGTATAAGAAAATTGAAAAGGTAATTGTTTCCAGTAAGAGTGGTTCAATAGGTGCGTCTCTCCTTTTACACTGAGGCTAACGTGTTCATTAGCCATAAGTTCACAGCAAGACTTTGTGGAGCAGCTTTTTTCAAACACGACAAAAAATTCTTCACTTGCATCAGTGAGGGATGCTATTGCTTAGCCTAAAGGAGAAAATCCTGATTTTTTTTTTTTTTTTTTTTTTATCTTACAATCATAAACAGACACTGGTGTGAAATAACATCATCCAGCTGATTAATTAAACAGCCAACAGCTAAGGGAAACTATACCCCCACCAAATATCAGTGTTCAGTCCAGATGGGCCAAATTCTGATTTCATTTCTATTGGAAGGCTCCAGTAAATTCAATATTTTTATTGAGTTTACATAGCTGCTGTTATAAATGGACTCAGAGTCAGACCATACAGATGTAATAATTAAAGTAAATGTCACTAATGAAGGTTAAGAACATCAGTCTCTTACACATTTGAATGCGTAGCTGTCCCTCAACTTCTTAGGCTGGTTTTGATTTCAACCCCTTTCTGCTCTAGAAAAATGGAAAATAAGAAAATTGGCTATTAATTTTATATAGCAAAGTATAGACTATATTAATGGAGGCAAATCTCTTTGTCTGGCAGATCCTGAACTTGTTCTTCTCATTTCTGTTACAATGCTGTGCTGGCTTCATCATTTCCATACCAGTAGGTATGGAAAGGACAAGTCTGAATAACTTCCTGACTTAGGACTTCTGTAGCTAACTAATAATTATATATCCCTGTCCCTCAGAACAGTTTAAATTGCCTGCTTAATTTTAAGCCTACAGTTCAGTAAAATTGACAGCATGTGAAGAAACACTGATTCAATGGAATGCTGAGGTTTGCTAGAGAGATGCTCTTCTCAAATGGGACTGTAATGCTCTCTAACAAATACCTTTATTTGGTATCAATGGATAAGATATTTGTTGTATTTATTGGTGTTTGGTTTATATTACATAGTACTATCTCAATAAATGATTGGTTAGCTGACAAACTGAAAGGGTGGGGAAGAGAAGAAACAAATGGCTTCAAATTAAAATTTCCTCATTTTCCCACAAAACCACAGCTATTTTACATCAAATTTGGGTCAATGTTAGAGAGAATGTTTTAAAACTTCAAATACAAAACCCAAAACTAAACCAAAACGCCTTCAAACTGTTTAAATATAATATTGCAAAAAAAAAAAAAGTTGAAAGCAATCCAATTTTATTCATTCTTTTCAATACAAAGAGCTGGAAAAATTCAATATAAATTTGTAAATAATTTCAATTAAATTAAATTGACTGTTTTTAGCAAATAGAACACATATTTCATTTCACTCTAGATTTTGCAGTGCTTAAGCATATTGTGTGAGATTTTCATAAAAGGAAGCAATTAATAAGAGATCTTGAAAAGGGTTTGGAGTTTGGTTTTTCCCCCCACCTCAGACACTGGTTTTAAGAGGCTTTTGCTGCTAGACAGTATAGTATACATTTTTCCTGTACAATTATAGGTAAATGGATATACAAAGAACATTAATACAGCAGTCTGATAGCAAGATCCAGCAATGTGTCTATATCTCACTGCATAATCAGACACACAATTATGACTGGCTGGTTTTAGCCAACTTAATTTGTTTTAAAGGGGTTGTTCACACTGCAGTGCATGGCATTTTTGGGTCAGGATGCACTGCCTTTTTGGGGAATGGGGAAGATCAACCTCACTTTTCTCAGATGAGTGGTATTATGAACTAAAAATACACCAATTCATGCAAGTAAGGTAAGTCTCCAAATAATTAATTGCTTCCTAAATTGAAAACCTTTATTAGTTGTCCCCATCACAGGTTGTATTTCTGAATAGCACTGTGGTATTGAAATAATATAAACAAACAGCTTTAGAAAGAGAAAGAAAAATACAGAACATTTTAAAAACACATGTATACATAACACTGTGTACAATCCTTCTTTATGACCTCTCTTTACACAATTTCAGTGATTTGAAAATTAAGATTCTTGATGAGTCAAACTGAAACAGATGCCAAAACTATTCAATATCAGTGAAATGCAGTTTAGAGTCAATAGGATTGACCATCTAATGACGATTAAGTATGCTATAAATTTAAATCTTTGAACTACTTGTTGAGATTTATTCAGGCAGACAAACAAAGATAACAAAAGTCTTTTGTGTGTTTGTCACTCATTTCCGTTGCTCTGTTGTTGCAGTGTCAAATAATGTCAGTTATTTAAGCACAATTAATGTAATTTTAAATTCTCAGCAAATTAAATTATAAAGACTAGCAGTCCAAGGAGGACCCTACCCATTTTTCTTTCACATTTTCTTTTTTTCTCCCAGTTTTGTGGTAAATTTTAAATCAATGAAAGGTTAGTTTCAACCTTGATTCTTAGAGAAACAGCCCATTTTGATGCAAAATTAATTTTCTTTTCATTAAGTTATTTCTCCCTGTTTTTAACAAGGAGAACTACATCTTGGAGTATAATTCAGGAAGATTTAATAATTTTTATAACATTTGGAAAAGCCAGAGAGGAAGAGGCCATATATTCCAAATGACTCTCACCTATGCCAGGATTATTTCTTTTCATTTATGATTGTATGTGTTCATTCAGTGCAGGGGTACCTACCTTTTTAAATCCTGTACTTATGTGGTTACTAACTTCATTTTAGCAGAATTGGAAGAAAGCGTTTTAAAACAATGCCACAATATAAATGACCATTGAAGGAAAACCAGAGACTTGATAAGGAAATATACAGCTGTTTTTATCTCCTTAATAAAAGGACGTTAAGTCCTTCATTTAGAAATCTTGAAAATTAATTGAAGACAAAAAGATTGCCTATCTCTAGTCTTGCTTAATTAGAATGGGATCAGGAAAGTTATTCTATAAAAGCAACTTAAAGCTGGTCATCTCAAAGAAGCAAAATTACCACCCATTGTGCCTAAATTATGTTGACTATATTGAATGTTACATAATTTAGGAGGAAGGGGGTGAGATATTTTATGTTTTTTGAGATCATACCTCAAGATGTAGTACAGCATCTAGAATTTCTTTGCAAGTAATAAAGACAATGATCCATTGTGTACTTCTATTACTAATTATTCTGTAAAGATTGTCTGTTCCAAAAGATAATTAGAAAGGGTGAAATTTAATTCCATTAAACAGAACTCAGCTGGGACATAATGAAATTTTGTTGTGAAGTAGTAGACTCACTTTGAAGCCAAATAAAAAGGTTTTACATTGATGGAATGAATAAGATTGTAAAAGCTCACACCTTTTTTTCCCCTTTTTTCCTGCACAGGCAGCATTTAAAAATAATTAGACTAAGACTGAATTATACTTGCAACAAGTTTCAGCTCTCAGGTATTTCAGGAAAAAGGGATGTTGTCTTCTGCTTTTTACACAGATCAATCTTTATTATTTGTTTTGCAGAAGTCAACAAACCAGGCACAGAATAGAAGAAACCAAAATGTATACTTATACAGCACCAAACTTCCCCAATTCCATAACTCGGCCGTCCAGCTATTACAGGGAAAATAAATAACCCCTGTGCTGCCCAAAGAAGCCCCATACAAGGCTCACCCCAAGCCAGCTCTGGGTGTGAGGAGACCATCAGGCTGGCTCCAGGTCTTGATCACTTTCCAAAGCATCTAACTGTAACATGCTTGGCAGTGTGGAGCCCTGTCCACCCAAAAATAGTCGGAGAGATCCAGTGCAGAGCTGGAGAACCATTGACCATTTTGCCCAGGCCTGCAGAGTAGTCAGCACTGCTGCATGAAAGGTGTGCTTGAAGCAATGGCTAGTAACTGGGTTCAGGTCTTTATTGTCTCATTTGAAGGTCATATGAACCTACTTAATGGCACAGGGCTTATTGTAAAGAAAAGAATGACATGAATACATTAGTAACCCATTTCTTTGAGGCTAACCACTAAACACAATGCAGCAGTAGATAATACGTTTGGGAAAACTCTTCGGGAAACTACATGAAGCTGCTTGAAACCAACTTGCTTCAGTTCACTGGACCAAGTCCAAACATTACAGGCTTGAGTTTGGCTGACCGGAACATAGAGCTGCTCCTGCAGTGGGATGAAAATATTTCACACCACAGTTGTCATGCCCTGTGACAGTCCTTTACAAGAGCCTGAGCCCTGCACACCCATCCAGGGAAGAAGAGAGGCTAGGAAGGAAGAATAAATGAAGAACTGCCTGTCCAAGAGGAAGATGCAGGAAAGGAACAGAAGCAAACTTCTAAACCAGTCTCTTAAACAGCATGCTCAGCTTCAGCATTATTTTTACCTGCCTTTAGATCACCAGATTAGACTTCTGATTGATATCATTAAAGCAGAGAGCTTAGGAAATATTGCACAAGAGGACACTTCCATACCAGATTTTAGGAACTTCACTATTGCCCATCTAGCTTGTATGGACACTGCCAAATATCTGAGCACATCCCAACACCCCTGTGGAGAAAGGAATTGTTGTAATTACTATCTTATAGCAGGGGAACTGAAATATAGAGTGAATAAGTGACTTGCCCAAAGTCCCATCGTTAAGGCTGTGCCTTTCTTGACTCCAGGTAAGCGTCCTGAGGACAGGGTATCTTTCCTCTCAAGGATCACACTTTCTCATGAGGCAATTGCTGGTTTTGCAAAAAAAAGCAAGCAGCTCTTTTCCTCACAGTATGCTGAATGGATGTGAGTTTATTTTTTAAGGCCAATTCCTATTTTAACAGAAAGTGCCATTGCTAAATTCTGAAATTGAAAAGAATTTCAACATACTGTGACCTACTGACAGTGGATGTTAAGAACACATGTGGCTTTTTCGAGCTTTGTGGAACATTCCCATGAGGAGATACTTAGCAAATGCAGCTTTGTGTACATTTCACAGAACTCTGCCAGCGTTACTGACTTTTACGCAGGTCTGAGCCTTACTCTAGACTGTAGTCACAAAAGAGGGGATTAGTAGGGCTACACTGAGGCTGTCTGTCACATAAATAGCTAATTAACTCCTGATTGGACCCTGCTAAATCCACATTTCCTTTGCATTTTATCCACACTCCCCACAAAAAATAGTTCTCATATAGTAGAAAAATAAAAATTGTTGTCAAGGGTAGTAACGAAATAAGCCTCTTCTGAACAAAAGTTTTTATATCAATAAGTGACAACAACATGTTAATATGTTGCATCCTCTTGAAACTGAGTTAATTGCCATGCTCAAATCATCACTTTTAAATATGACCCAAAAATGTAAAATTACAACAACAAAAACCCAAGCTGATCTTCAGTATAGTGTCTTTCACTGAATTCTTTATAAAGTAAATTTGAAATCTATACGCTACCTGTTACCTCAACTCAGTAGCATTGGTGTAAATCTAGAGCAAGCTGGAGTAAGACACATCCAAACAGAGTGGAGGTATGACAGAGAAAAGAAATAGGTTTATTCACATTTGAACTCATCTGTTTTGCATAAACATATGGTTTATATCAGATTCAAGGCAATTGGAACTACCCTTCCCTTTCACAGAAGCAACAACAGTTTATCAATTTTAATGTATTTGAAAAATGAATTGACTGCATTTTCTAGGTGCTGATTGGAATAAATAAAAGAAAAATTTTCATCCTTCCACATTTTTTGGAAATGTCATTTTCTTGAAGTTCAAAATATAACAGAAGAAAATTAAGGAAGTGTATGGCTATAAAAAATGAGACAGGAAAAATGTTTACTTTAACTGTCTACACTGCTAAGCATTTCAATCAGAACTAGTAATTTTTTCTTTTAGAAATACCAAGCTATAAATTTATTTCCCAGCTGCAAGGAGAAATTGCTGATACGTAATGTGTCTGATTTTCCAAAGTACTAGGCAGCTACCTTGAGGTGCTGCACACCCTTAACCCCCTCTGTACATAAGACCAACCCCTTTTCTATATGAACACACATCAAATGTTTACATCACCCAAGTGAAAGAGGATTTAAGAGGTGAGAGTAAGAAAGTAACAGTTTTAAGGACACATCACAAGTGGCAGTGTTAATCATCGATAAAAGCAAATTACTGTTAGATAAAGGAAAGTTTCTCCACTTGATAGAAGACAATGTACCCCTCAGTCTGAATCACAGAGAAATTGTTTTCACCACATAGAGTCAAACTTTCTACAGAGCCTTTGGTTCTCCAGCCCAAAATTGTTACTGAACTTAAATAGATAATATAAGTTACAGGAGGAAAGAAGTGGGCATTAAATGTGAACATAGGAACCAAATTACAAAGAAAGTAAGTCAAACTGAATGCAAAGGTTGGAAATCAACCAAGTGGGAATTTCACTCCCATTTTTTCATTATTTATCTCCTATCCACACTACTGGATATCATAAATGGTTCTCAAAGTCAGAATTACAAAATTCATTCTTTACTACATCAGGAATATTTCTATGTTAGCTGTGAAAGGTGATCTCAAATCATGGCTCACATGGCCCAGCCAGTTATCCTAGAGCTGGAAATCACGCTAGTGATGCCAGAGACATACCAAAACCTGCACAGCACCTTGGCAAGACAATTTCTGAACTGCCCCCCTCATATTAGATTTCAGTTAATGCCAAATTCAAGTATATGAATGCCTGCCATAAAGGTGGAGGAGGGAGAGAGAAGGGAGGGAGCAGTGAGAAAAGATCAGCTGCCTTCAGAAATTAGGTATTACATGAAATAAAAGAGCTCAAGACAGAAGGTCAGGTATCCTCTGTTATTAAGAACAAGCAGATTTAGTCATGGTTCCAAGCCACTCATTAAAGTGAAATTCAATAGCCATTATTTTATTACCAGCTCTAACCTTCCAAAGGATACGCCAGTTCTACCACTGTCAGCTTGTTGGAAGCATTCAGAAGATGCCTACTGCAATCTGCAGAGACATAAAAGATATGATAGAGGGGAACACAGAAGTAGATTGCATTTTGTTTGAGTTTGTGTATCTCTTATTTAGCAGCTTGGTGTTCAAAGAGTGAACAAGTAAAGCAAAACTAAGTGTTTGAATAAGGAATATATTCCAGTCAGTGAGATACCCAACATCTGTACCTTTAATACGACAGTGCTGTATGTCTCAGGATTGTGCACAGAGCTTATTTCTAAGGATCTTAGGATTTTTTTTGCATAACCTTTTTCTTGTTACTTTTTCCCCAGCTTCACTCCATCAGCACTCCCTGTGTCAGAGGGAGGTCTGAGGAATGGGTTGGAAGAAGCCAAGCTCCCTGCTATTACTCATTCTCCTTCAGAAACAGCAAAGGTGAAATTCTGGCTTTGTTGTAATAAATGGAACACATGCCAAAATCTTGAAGGGCAGAATTTCACCCTGTCAGGCTGTTCTCTGTAATGTTAATGCAGCTTCCCTATATACACACCCTTCAGAGGACAGAGGTTTGCAGGTGGATTCACAAAAAACAATGCCAAAGGCAGGAAGAGGAAAGTTCTTCCAAAAATGTCTGTCCTCAGGGAACAGGATTCCCCTCTACAGAGACCCCCTTCACCTCCAATCTCTCCTACTTTGTCCTCAAACTCCATTTCTTACCTAAGGAGACAATCCTGCACAGTGAGAACCTCACAGACTTTTAGGATCTATTTATTTTGTGCTTCTAAGGTTCTTACCAGTCTCCCAGGGCTGATGTTTCCAAAGAAAAGTGCAAATTGACCCTTAAGAACAAAGACTGCAATGAGACTTGCATTTCTCCTAAGCTTTGAGCATGTGCTCTGTGGTTCTGGTATACATTGAAGAACAGAAAGCCCACACCTTGTAATGAGGGGGGGGGGAAATCACTGCTAAAGAGGAAATTACCCCTGTTAGGCAACAGGAACTGAATCATTTTTTGGTGGTTACTTGGTTGGGTTTTTTTTCATTCTCCATTATTTTTAAAGAGCCTTTCCTTATGCAAACAAGAGCATTCACTGATCAGCACCAGTATCTCTTTGCTTTTGGTGTACATTAAGAAAATTAAATGGAATATTCTTAGAAAGACATCTGTGCCTGGGGTGACTCACATTTGATCAATCCCTATGAACTGTTCTTTTCAGAGGATGTGCAATTATTTGCTCAGTTAGGCTTAAACTTTTTATTTATCTAATCACCCCCCTGTAAAGCTTTGATCTGAGCTTCCAAAACCTATTTTTCTAACCACTTTAGCTACATATTTTAAGTCTTATTGTCTAATCAACTTCAGCCTGTAAAACATGCAATGTCCTACTTAATGCATCCTATTAGAAAATCAAGCTGCCGCATGGATTTTTAGATCTCTCATTTTGCAACCCCGTGAGCCATTTGGAAGCATCATTAATGTCATTATTCCAGGGGAGAAGGAGAGAACTGGCAGCAGAGTGAGCCCTCTACATGGCTGTCAGCTTTGCCCTGCTAACATTTGCAGAGTGACTCAGAGGTGAATCACAGGTTTCTGCAGGTGTACACCAGGGAGAGCTGGATGATTTCCATGTCACAGTGGTTGCAAATGTTTACTTCATTAGTTCATGGGGTTACTCAGCAGTCCTAGCCAACTCAATTTCTCAATCTTACTGTATGGCAGTTTAAAAAAAAAAATGGGAGTAGATAGCAACTTTGAAATTAAAAACACAAAACCAACYGTCAATTTGTAATTAGAAAATCTGAGCAACGTTGGAATGTGAATGGATTTATGTGTAGCTGTCATTAAACATGTATTATGAAATATTTCAAAGTATATCTAGTGTTAGGTCTATTATACGCTTTACCATAAGCGTAAAGGGTATACTTACTATACCCTTTTCCACAGCAGTACACCCTGCACCAGGAATGGTTTCTGAACCTTGCACGGATAGTTATCTTTATCCACTGAAAATGCATTTGCCATAAGAAAACTTACAGTGATGTTTCTACTTAGGAACTACTTCAACAGCTTCTTTGAAGTCTCAGCTGTTTTACAATAAGCCTTTGCATGTGTAAGAGTAGTCAGAGTAGTCACTTGGGATTTACGATGGCATCTCCCACCCACTGCTGCTGGTGTGGCTGTGAGCATTAAGCTCCTGTAGCCACATCTTCTCCTTACATTTCAAGTTTGCAAGCGCTCCAGCTGCCATAGGTAGGAGGAAATTCCTGTGTGCAGGACACCAGGTAGCTGTGTGAGCCTCTCTACCTTAAATTTCTCTAAACTAGATTCCATAAGCCACTTATCTACACATTTTCCTAGTCTATTTAAGTTATTTTGAATTTTACAGTCTTTTGACCTCACATTAACTTGTTCCCCACAAGATTGTGTCATCGGCAAACGTTATCACTTTACTTCATGTTCCTACTTTAAGGTTATTAACATATAAAGTGAACAAAATCAGGCCTCCCAGGATTGATCCTTGACCTGTGCCGTACTATAAGTCACCTCCAGCCAGCATGAACTCCCAAGTGTTTCCACTTACATGAGCTGTTTGTCTTAGATGTAGAAACTTATTTTTCCCATGGTCAAGGAAAAGCCTCTCCTCACCTTTTCATTATTTTATCTTGTAGATTATGTTTTGCATAATTACCGTATGCAAAAGATTCTGGAAATCCTGGCCAGATTTTCTCTCCAGTGCAAAAACAGTAATGGGTTCCAACAAAGTCAGCTCATTCCTGTAATTAAAATTGATCAAGCTATCTGATACTCAATGGAAATAAAGACACTAAGACCTAATTTTCACTCAAACAAGCCTGACCAGCTCTAGGGGAGTAAAATACTGGCTAAAGATTGAAAGGCTATGAAGAGAAAATGGAGTTGAGAGGCCCACAAAAGCTGAAAGCTCTGTTGATCCCAGATTTCCTCCACATTTTATGCAAACAGCTGACATCTTCAAAAGATCTTGTTAGAAGCTACCCAACCAGAAAGCAGAGTACCACACCAGCTATGCACTCAGTGCATTATTATATCAATGACATGCTTCCTTAAGGATGCACTTCTAACTCCTGAAACACTTTTCTACCTAAACTATGAACTTTTGAAAATAATGGAGGATAAAAATGGAAGCTTGTGAGAAAACAGAGACACTTGAAACATATGTTCTAAGAACATCCCCATCTAACAGCTAGGGATGTTCTGCATGCTCACACTGAAACTGCAAATGAAATCCAGGGAACTTGTGATCTCTGTGGAGTCAGGGTATTTCAAGACAAAAATGGCCATGTAGTGTTTATTAATAAAATTAGCTGGATTATTCTGGCCAAGGATCATACCAGGTATCATCTACACATGAAACGAACTCCACAGACACTTGCAGTTAAAGCAGAGCAGTCTTGGTAACCCTGATGGTCCTTTCCAATCCTCCACTTCCAAAAGAACAAGCTGTGCCCTAAAGCACCGGGTAACCAGCAAAAAGCAGAGATGACAGTTGGCACAGACAGATGGAGGCTACCCAGTGGCAGGATCTCACAGCAGGAGGCTCAGCACCCCTCACCAGGCACCACTGGGCTCCGCAGCACCAGCCAGATTGTGCTCTGGGTAGCACAAAGTTTCCTGGACTAAAATACAAGGGCAGTGTTCAAGTTATCAAGGGGAAACCCAGGGAAGGAAAGCCTGCCGCTCTCCTCCTCGGCAGAAAATAGCATTGTTGCAGCTAATCCAGGTGTCTGTGAGCTCCTCTGCCCCAGCAGAGTGCAAGGAGAGAGCGGCTCCAGGGACCCTCCATTACAGGTGCATGGTGGCGTGAGGACATCACGCAACACAGAAACTGTACATCTACCCGGTCTTTAATTTTATGTATTATTTTAGCAGCTTATGTTCAAATCCGGACCCCATGAGAAAAATTACAGTCAGGTGAGGCAGGTACTGAATACGATGCAGGCTCACAGTAATGTTTATTTATTAACAGCTCCCCTTAAATGTATCTTGTTTCTGACTTAGCAGATAAAACAGCGTCCCACCAAGGCAATGACTGCATAAATACCCATTTTCACTCAGCAGCAACTATCTAAAAACACACTTGAAGACAGATTTTTAAAACCCATTAGAAAAGAATAGTCGCTTAATCAAGTTACCATCCTAAAATTGGCACCAAATTCTTTCCAGGTCTTAAATGCAGACGACAATGGCAAGAGAGGAAAGAAATACATTTGAAAGCAGTCAAAGCATGAAGTTGAAACGATGAGAACAACACTGCGTTGCGCTGCAAATCACATGGCACTGCAAACCAATTGTTTAGATGTGCTTTATTTAAAAACTATTAGCATGTTATGCTATACTTACTCAAGTAAACTATAAAAACCTTGTAGAAACGAGCATTAGCTATTATGAATCCATTTCTGCAATAAACATGCTGCCCCCAGGGTAAATGAGCACTAAAGCTTACTACAGCTATAAATAACCTGGTTTTCACATGGTCTGATTGAAAATGATGTAGGTGTGCTTGGCATTTAACTTGGGGAAGTCATGTCAGCTCCCCTCCCTTCCTCCTCCCCATGCTAACAATGCTGTTTGGCAGCTTTTTCATTTTATCTCACCATAGATCTTTGCCAAAACTTGAATCTGCTCCTGACAGATTAACTGCCACCATAAAAGAAACTGGCATTTTTTCCCTGCGGATTCTGATTGAAAGGATAAGCTTGAATGACAATCTTCTCAAATGGCCTGGTCTTCTCTCAAGCCTGGGGTTGGGAAATGAGGACCAATACAGTTGGAGAGGCTTTAGTTAGTCAGTAACCACACTTTAAATTCAATTATTTGAACAGTACAACAGACTGTGAGACCAGATTCCCAGCTGTTTTGTAACTTGTGTTGTCACTTGCACCTGTGCAAAGTGGGCACAAAATACTTCTAATTTGGCAGTTGGGAATTAGACCCCATATTTACATTTGCTTCCTGATTCCTGACTTTATTCATTAGCCAGCATGTGGTACACAAGCTGATGAATTATTGTTTAGTTTGTTTTGAAAACACATCACTTGCAAACATACTTAAAAAAGATCTGCAATAATTAGCTGCATTTTATTTCCTATGCTAACTGCACCTTTTTGTGCCTTTATTATACGTGCATACACAAGTACATTTATGTCAAGTTAAATTTAGTCCCTTATGATTAATTTAGGGTCAAAATCAGGCCTGAGTGAACACAACCATAAAGGCAGAGATTTCAATGGAATTCAATATACTTATACCAGGTCTGAATTCTGCCTTTTGCCTCAAGGCACATTTCAGATTTCCAGTGTACAGAGGACATTTTAAATATTGTTTTGCATTCACGAAATACAAGCAAGATTGCAGCTAACTCTATCCTTACGTCTTGACCAAGCTATGTTAAATTATCTTGCATTTTCTACACTGAAAGGGCACGCATGCAGTTATATTGACATACAGGAACCTGACTGGGTATCTGAACCCTTAGCAGTGTCCGATACTGAAGACCCAGCACAATAAACAGGGTCCTGTCTCTACCTGCACCAGGCATTTTGCCTCTGCCACAGAATACGAGGAAAATTATTCTCTATGTATGATATTTGGGTATTCACAGCAAAATTCTATTTTTCTCTCAGTTTCTTTGTAGAGAAAAATTATCTTTCAAGTAGTTACGTAGCTGGCTGCTTCCAGTCTCTGTGCTTACAGTTCATCAGTCCTGTCCAGTATATATATTTTTTTTTCCACTTCATTAAAAGAGTTTCTCTCTGTTAACTTCAGGGGAAGCTGGAATGCCGCTGTCTATCTCTGGGAAGTGGCAACTTTTTCTAGGGGCCGCCTTTTGTCCCATTAGACTAGCTTCAGTGCAAGACTGATGAAAGCTGAGGTATTCCCAAACTGCATGCGAGGGTGCTTGAACCAGCCAGCAGCTCAATCACCTTTGTGTGCCACCCTGTGACTTCCACTGTCCCGGGAGACCATCTCAGCAGCAGGGCTGGTGGGTGGCAGCACACTCCATCACCTGCAGGACACACAGCACACCTGTACGCCTTCCCGAAGGAGGGATCAACTGAGCTGACACTGTTTCATCATGAGAAGTTTCCTCTGTGCAGAGGAATCCTCACTTAGCACTCAGGCCACCACTCAGCTTAATGAACAGAGCTGAGGATCTGGCCTATCAAAATGAGCTTTATATAACCAAATGTATCTCAGTGTTTTACCCATGCTCGCACTCATCCCTCCCATAAACATCACCCCTCCCCTCACTTCAGGCTTTCGTTTGTCATGTCTCCTACACTCCATTGGCAGCAACATGGGGGCCCCTCAAGGTCAGGGACCTGTATTTTCTGTAAAGCCTCACAAACAGCAATAGCACTGTATAAATAATAAATAACAGCAACAATAATAATATAACAAGCAGGCATCAGCTTTAACAACTTATACCATAAGTGGTGTTGAGAGTCCACTGCAGGATCTTAACATCAACTTTGTTGATGCAGACAATGAAACTAACTTGAGGCTGGGGAAAGATTGAGCGGAATCATTCATCTGGGTTAATATCTGTAAGCTGGGGGTCAGATCATCATTGAAATATCAGTCACATCACCTGGGATATTAGTGCCAGAAAAATACAGAACTGTAATGATACACAGGAGGTAAGAAATGTATGAGGCCACTTAGACCCAAACTTCTTCTCCGGAAGTGATCTTCCACGCAAATATTTAAAAAAAAGTGTCACACCCACACAGGGAAAGCATTTGCTCACCCTAATTTACAGAACAACTAGCACTGAAGTTTTAATTAGATTTTAATCTGGGAATCAAGGAAGTAAATCTGAAATATTATGAATGGGGTGAGAACCTACCAGAACTCCACTTTGTTTTAATATGATGACTTTTGGTATACGGGTTAGTAAAGTGTAAGCATCAAGACTGCAGTTCTCTACAGGAAGAGATAAACCTTTTAGTAGTACACAAACGTGCTGTTCAACTAATACAGTGGTGTAGCCACTGTAAAATACACGTCGGTTATAACTGTATAAAGTTGCTCATATAATGCACTTTATTTCTGCTGAAGAACCTATGAGATTCCACCTTTGTCATATGGTACGTACTGGTCCCACAGATGTGCCAGCTGCACTGCTTGCTGAGCACTCCCGAGGTTGTCTCAGTATGACCTGGGAACCAAAGCGCTACCTTTTGCTAGTTTTCTAACCTGACTAGATGGGTTGGGGGGAGATTATATTAGCAACTCAGGAGATGAGAGAGGGCAGATACTCATATATCTGGGGAGAGACAGCTGCCACATCAGAATCATAGACAGAGGAAAAGATTTGCACTCAATTGTATAAATTCTTGTTACATTCTGTTCCAAAAGGTGTGTATGCATGTGTATATGTTTATGTACATAAGTGTGTATATATATACACACACGAAGTTCAATGAAAATTGTATGCTGTCTCAGTTGTATAGTACCAAAATCTAGGGGGGGGGGAGGGGAGTGGAAGCTTTTCTCATCTTCCAAGGTTTTAGCCATTCTCCAGGGCAAAAATCACTCCTAACATTGTATAAAAGGTGACATTATTGCAAAGCTAAGGACTATAGGTGACACTCTTAAAAATACTTGAAGGAGTTTGCTTGAAATACTTTGAAATGCACTCTGGTTTTTTGTTTTGTTTAAGTTGGGATGGACAATTGACTATTGTGCAAAGGTAGATTGCATCCGCAACTCGATATTTGTAAAGCAATTTAAAGGTCACTTTAACAATTCCAGTAATAGTGACCATTAGTGATTTTGCAAAGAAAACAGACATTGCAAGATAAACTAAAGTGCTCTGAAAGTAACCGCTATTCTTTCTTCTCTATGTTCCTGAACTACCCTTATCCTTGTCGTATCTGATCACCTTCCAGTAGCATAGTAAGGGATGTGACTAGCATGCATTGCATCTAGTATACTTGTTTCTTTATTTTCTCCCAAACTGCTATTATGCTATGATCTCACCCTGTCTAGAGTCAACAAAATCACACCAGTTTAATGCAATTTAATACTCATACGCAGAGGGCTATCAATACAGGAAACCCCAAAACTACTTCAGGTATTTATTAGACATTTGTCTAATGTCTGAATGAGGTATTTTTAAAGAGTAGAGGGTTTTGTGGTTAATGGTGCAGGTTTTTTTCCTTCAAACAGAACAACCCCTCACTACAGTTCTATGAAAAGACACTGGAATGATATTATAGCCTTTGCTTTAATCCTATATAAAATAAACGTAACAAAGAATTGCTTATAGTCATCCTCTTAAATGCAGTCAGTACTTCTGACAGTGATATCTAGACTGAAAGTTTCTGCAAGTATAGTTGCATAAATATATCTCTAATTACTCAGCTTTTATATAGCCTCTGGTTTCCAGAAAGAATTAGAAATGTGACATATGATCAGGAGTGCAAGTATTTTTTCAAAGTTGGATTAATTAACATTATCTTGAAACCAGAAAGAACAAAGCTACGAGGTATGTGGAACATTAATCACATCACTAGTAATTAGTGCTAGAATATAGAAATAAAAAGACAAAATGAGGCCATAAGAAATAAGTCTAACCCAACTACAATTTACCAGAAATTCTGTAAGAAATAGGCTTGAAACTACACAATTACATTTTTAAAATGGATAGAAGGACAGGTAGGGAAAACCTGGCTGTCTGGGCCAGCTAAACAGAGTAAGAATGCTTGAAAAAAAGAACAATGATAGATGGCAAAATTGCAATATGTGTGATTCAAAAATGTTACGGTAACATCAACATAAAGGTATCAGAGAACAGTGTATAAAGCAGCAATATACATCCATGAAATACATGGTAAATTTTAATCTAACTCATGCAGTCCTTAGGTTATGGGCCTTAGTAATAACAAGATCAATAACAGCAAAGCACTAAACAGGCCCACAGGGACCCAGGACTGGTAATCAGTGAGATGGATGTAAAGCACTCAGTTTTGTGCTCAGAAGCTAAAGTTTGAGCATCTGCAGAACAACATCATTTTGGAGGATCTGCAAAGCTATTGCCTATTCCACCAACACTAAGCTATCTCACCTGCTCAGCATATAAACAATGAATATGCTGCAGAATTTCACTCATGGCAAAGTCCAACTATACTACAGCAAGCAGATGCCAAGAAGAGGACCACAGACCATACACAAAAACCACATTCATGGCTGCAACTATCCAAAATGAGACGAAAAATAAACAACACAGAGATAGCAAAATAAGCATGATGCACCAAAGCATCATGGACATATCTACTGTCTCCTGATGCTTGCTCCTACCTGTGTCAAGCATCCTGCTGCACCTTGTCTCTTTTTTGCTCTTTTAAGCTGACAGGCATGTTGCTGACAAGTGGTAGAGGTGAGCATCCTAAAAAATCTGAACTCTGGCAGACCTACAAGGAAATTATTTTATCCTGAAGAATTACCTTATGCATTCTCATCCATTCTGATTTTTCACACCATTGCTTATTTTGATATGTGCACTTTCCTGTGTGGTCAGGCAGGTTCTCAGTTTGAATTGCATATGGCAAGGCAATAATTAGGCACCACAAGTACAGAAGCAAGAATTCACTGCAATAGGTGAGTCCTTTTTGAATTTCTCAATTCAAAATTTGCATATGCATAATGCAAAATGCATATGCATCCTAGGTATTCGTACACAATGATCTTAACTTCAGCAAGTCCAATTATACTCAAGTGTGTGAACTGAGAACAGATTTTTCAAACTACAAGAGAACCTTTCAGGTTCTCAAATAGTTCACAACCTGATCTCTGCAAATGTATTCCTATGAATGAATGTTATCTAAACGCATATAAACAGATTTCAACTCAAAGATTGTAAAGCTGACTGTTTGCTGTGCATTATTTGTTGTACTCCATTAGTCACCTAAGCCCTATGCATCTGAGCATAGTTTACAGCTGCTACTGTCTCATACCATTCCCCGGAAAGCAGCGAGCGTTCTCAGCCATACACAGCGAGCAGACGGGGCTTAGGATGAGTAACTCACCAAGGTTACTCTCTGTAGGCCAGTGATATGGAAACAGGAATAAAGCCAATTTCTTTTACTAGTATGAGACCATCTTTTCTCTCCTGGGATGCAAAGCTTTAATTTCCAATGAAAGTTTGGCTTTTCATCATTTAGACTCTGATTCAAGAAAGCCCCAAAGTTTACTGAGCAGCAGTGGAATGATATGCTTAAACATTTGGCTGAATCAGGGCCTCTGTGATCATATTTTAACACAGTTTTTTACCAAAGAACCTAAAAAAAAAAAATCCCCACAAGTAAGAAAGATCTTTTCTTCACTTGTGGCTTCCTGGTTTTCAGTAGATAACTGCTTGGTTCCAATAATAATTTAAAAGAAAAAAGGCTAAGATACAATCAGTGTAAAAGCAATTAGCCAAATTATTTAATGGATTAATATAAATTACATTGTTTAATTACAAGATCAAGTGAAATAATACTGGTTTCAATTAGAGCATTTCAAACCAGTGGTAAAGCAAGGAAACCAACTGATTTTTTGAATGCTGCCTTCCAACTCCAAAAAAGTTACATTAACTACATGAAGACATAAAAATCTACAGTAATGATAAATCACTATATGGATACTCTTGAAATAATTTTTCAGCTACTTAGCAATTTGGATTTTACTACCAAAAAACGTAATAATCACAATGAGGTGCAGAGAGAGAGAGAGAGAAACGGAGAAAGATGTAATCTCAGATCAGAACCAGATATTGTCTGGTTCCTACACAAAGACAGACCTCTTCACGTATATGCTTATGTCACTTAGCTTTAAAACTCTACATTACTGTTGGATTTGTAACCAACCCACTTCACCGACATTTTCTCCTGTGCTTCTTTCCCCATGCTGCTTTGTCCTCCTCTTGGTCCTTTTACACAGCATAAGGGTGTTCATTTTCAAGTATTGTCCACCAAGTCTGACATCTCTATCTCTGACTCCTTGCCTTATCCATCCTAGTGGTCATTCTTCTCCAGTTTCTATATCAATTAATCTCCATCCCCCCCACCCCCCACCCCGATCTGCTCCTATCTGCATTTATCTCTGTAACTGTGTTATTTAGTGTGGCTCTTTACATGAAAAATGCTACAAAGTGAGGTCTTTTATCAAGGCTATTCTTCATGAGGGGGAATACCAAACTTCCTAAACTAAGCCTAAACTAGCCCAGTCCAGCAAGAAGCTGCATGCCCCTCAGCTCATGTGCCCCACTGGTGCTCCAGTGCACCGCTTCAGCGAGGGCTCCGGACAACAGCGGGCTGCCACAATAATACCCCAGTACAACCCGGGTGAGCTCTCCTTCCAAATGCACTCATGCTATATCCACATGCCCTTCCCTGCTGCTGGTCTGCACACCACTTCTCCTGCCTGAATATAACCATCACCAGCCACACACAACCTGTATGCCACCCCCACTTCTCTCCCAGGCCACCCAGTATAGCTGCAGCAATGAGAAGGAGCAAGGTTCGGGCCTCTCCCCCTGCTCCTCTCTGCTGCTACTCTCTCACCAAAGACTTTTTCTGCCCTCTAAGAAAAAGTACTGCTAGAGCCATCTAGACCTGAGCCACAGAAACCTCATGACACGCGTGAATCTGCCTGCACCCCTGAACAAGGGATTCTGCGTTTAGGCTGTGCAGAAAGAAGCACCTGACTGATTAATATTTTGTGTGCCGCTTTGAAGCACTCTGCAGCGCCCAGGTCCTTGGCCCAGCACAGCTTGCTTCCCACCCTTTCAACATTACCACACTGGTGATTCCATCACAACCTGTCCTCCCACCCATTAACTAGGGATGCAAAAGAAATCCCAGTGCAGCCCAGGCTAAAAACAAATGCACCCATCATAAGAAGCAGCTTAAATCATTACCTGCCTAATACATTTGTAGAAAGGAACAGTTACAGCAGCTAAGGAATAAATATCCTGTATACATAACGAACAGCATGACCTTCACTATGGTCCTGCTTGCTGAAATTAAGGATACCGTCTCAGAAATCTCACATTTCCTGCCCCACCAAACTTCCAAAACAAGAGACAAAATAAAACATGGGTAAGGAAGAAGGAGAGCAAAGAACTGCCGTGGCCAAGCTGATGGAGGCCACCAGAGCTGGGTCCAGGGCTCTGACAGCCAGCTCCCAACTGCTTGGCACTGACATCGCAAAGCATACAGGCTTAACAAGTTGGATTTTCCTCTCAGATAACAGCAACCCAGATAAGAAAAAATGGAACTAACTCTCTATTGAGGATTTTGATTCACCAAGATGTGCCAAACAGCACAACACATTTTCCTACTGCTTTCCAATGCATTTCAAGAACTATCTTCCTTTAAAGCCACCATCTGTATTAGCATAGCAGATTGACTGCAGTGTCATTTTGGCAAGGGCTGGTACTGCAGCTCAGGTGAGCGCTGGATTCACTCCTCATTTTAAAGGCATTAATGATTTTTGAATGGGTTGCAGGCACTATCAGGGATAGTTCATCAGAACTTTCTTACAGGAAAGTTCTGGGCTTGTTCATGGGCTGGATGTGAAATGAATTCAAAGGGTGTTTAAAATGCAAATGTATCATTTGACTCCAGGAGTCAGTGGAGATATTTTTCCAGTCGGTTTGTGGCTTGAAAACTTCATATTAGGCTTGTTAAGCATATCTAAAATACAATCAAATACATTTAAAACAAATAACCCTCATACCTAAATATTAATTTCCCCTTAACCCAGTGCTGTCTCGCTCATTATTTGGGCTTCTGTTTCAGAGGGGGGAGGGGATGGGGGTGCGAGAGGGAAACCAGAAATAGAGCAAAAAAACATCTCCAGCCGGACTAAGCCAACAGGAATTATGCTAACTTGCCCCCGTGAATCTGTATGTTGTGTTGGTTTTGCTCCACTGTTTGTATCCACAACAACCTAATGATGTTGCGTTACAGAAATCCCTGCACAGCCATTACCAGGGGAGTGCTGCTGGTTTCAGCTCCTGAGCTCTGCAGGCAAAAAAAATCTCAAGCTTGAGCTCACTGCAGCTCTAATTAAAAATAAAGTACGGATGACTCATTTCACTGCTTATTGTTAATGGTTAAGCTACTGGAAGAAGCCCTACCAGAGCTCCTCCTGACCGAACAAACTCACGTGCTAGGTCTAGCAGGGAGTGCATTTTGTTGAGAGCAGGAGTACTGGTCACAGGTTAACAAGGACCATTTAGGGACCTATAGCCAGAAAAATTATTTGTAATATATTAAAACAGAGGTCTACACTGGTGGAGGGAAGAGGGAAATAAACACACGCGTACAGTGCAATTACAGTAATTTCTTCTTGCATGGGAGGATATTTTCACCCACTGGTTCCAGCCCAAAGGTGAAGGGCTGTTTCCACTGCAGTGAAAATGAAAACAGCAGTGGGGTTGCATAGATGTCTATTTTTGTGCTGTGCTCTACTCAAAAATACCAGGACTTACTGGATCTGATATTCACTTCCATTGTAACCCTTTTATCTCTGCTGTTAAACTAGGACGAAATTATGTTTGATGCAGGTCTATGTTCCAACTATTTTACCAGTATATCACTGTGGATCCTGCTTTTGCTGGCACTCCTTATTTCAACTTCCTGTAAAAAGCTGAAAAAGTTATACCATTGTCAAAGCTATAAAAGCATGGTTTTCTATTATATTGACAGTGCAGAGTTACCTGAGCCAACAGTATATGAGCTACCTCATGTATCAGAAACAACACAACAGCGTTAGTACAGACCTCCACACGTGCTAATCTACCCTTAAATGCACCCTCTCCAGTAACTCAGGAATAGCTCTCAGGAAAGGCAACTCTATGGCCGACAGTCGAGCCAGCTCATTTACTCTTAGCTTTGTCGTCTCTATGCTGCACTACACCATCTACAATACAGACCTTTATCATCACACACAAATACAACCTCATCATGTCTAGAATGCATATAACTACACTGATGAAAATTTGGGGTACCCATTTTAAGGTCTCTTTCTGTCATAATGACATTGTTAAATGAGTTTACTGTAAATAAAGTTTCCTTCATGTATCTGGTTTCTGCAGGATTCATTCCTCTAGAGTGACTTGGTGTTACACATCAAACTCTTAGTCTTTATTTTAAAAAAATCCCAAGAACAATAATCCAGTACCTGACAGTTTATCACTGTCATACTTCAGTGTTATGATCCACTACTAGAGAACGCATTAGTCCATTTATACTTATATTCTATTTCTCATAAGGGTTTCAAAGATATTTTGGTAACACTGTCCCTTCGTAGATGGTATTGGTTGAGAGAGAAAACATTTCCAACATGATCAAGAGTTACAGAGTGGGCTAACTATAGCAGAACCTATTGTATTAACAAGACAAGATTTGTTTTAAGTTCAATGGAGAAAAGATACCTTTGAATTTGAGAAGTTAAAGGGTGTTGCATTACCTAGGCACAATAGGATAAGTTAATGATGAAGTTTCAGTTTTAACTTGGAAACTGCTGGGTTTTGTAGGCTTCAGCCTGTCACTAATAGGTATATTTTAACGAGATACATGGGGATTTAGGGGAACAACTCCCATTAATGTTAATGGGATTCACACAGCTAAATCCCTGTGCTGGAAATGTTTCTTCTAATATGCCTTTAATACAGCTTCTGTGTGTGTGCACACACATGCACACATGTGCGTGCGTGTGTGTCTAGTTAATGGTTAAATGTATAAATAGGAACATTACACTTCCAAGTGTTACTGTTTCATTCCATGATACATGACTAAAATGGAAGTAAAATATGGGTCCTGGAAGAATGATTTTTTGACAGCAGTGGGTAAATCTGCTACGAAGGTTTGGCAGGAATGGGGACATCACATCAGCTGCACAGCTGTGGGCTCACAGGGGTGAGGTCTGCATCCCTTATGCCCTTTGCTGTGTCTTAAGGCAGGGTGACTTTTGTACAGTCACTGCTCTACTTCCAACAGGATCCCTGGCAAAGGAGGGCTATTGAAAATCTGGTCAATGGTACCTGGGAGCAATGCATATTGAACTGGTGAGAAAATCTGCTAAATGGCTGTATGCCCTGCTGATCTGGCGCTGAGCAGCTGCAGGCTCCTTGGGTAGCGATCTGTGTGGAACTTGGATTGTTACTGGGAAAAAGCTTGGCTGGTACACTGGAGAGTTAGTATACGTGCACATGGCTACTATAGCAGCAGTAAATGAATTGCAACAGCTCTGTAAAGAGTTTTCTGAATAAAAGAGAGAGTTTAATTTTAGAAACATGAAGTACTCTCATATTATTACCCACCAGGTGGTAGGCAATACATGCAGGAAGCAGCCGACCTAAAAGAGACACCACAAGAAAAAAAGCATGATTATCTCAGGGGCCAAGCAGCACCTTGAAACAGAGCAAACAGACTGCATCAAAAGGAGTGACCACCAGGATGCTGGATTTTCAAAAGTAAACCTGAGGGCACAGCAGAACTGAGACTTGAATCGGTACAGAGAGCTGAACACTGAGGGATGAAAAGGAAAACAGAAAGTTAAAACTTTTTTTTCCTTACCATTTCATCAGTGAAAAAGAATTAGGAGCAAGTAAAACTCAGGTGTCAAAAATAACATCTAAAACACTGGAACACCAGATAGAGGTATTTGATGAGAAGCATCAGCCAAAACAGAATGAGACTATGCAGAGGGGATAGGGCTTACCCATGAAAAAAAGAAAGCACAAATTTTACACTCAGAGCTGAAAGCAGCGCACATGTAATCTTGGAGACCTATGTGATCTTCTAGACAGTGAGTGGTTTAAGAGCAGGATATGTCTTTTGAGCTTACAAGAAAGACTCACGGGGAAAGAAGTGTTAGCCTAGAGAAACATGCCTCCAGACGACAAGGACAGCTGAACAGTCCCCCAAAAATGCAAAGCAATAACAAGTACTAGAGCATAAGGAGGACCTAGTTTCTAGCAGAGATAAGGACCAAGAAATACAGAGTTCATGACCCAAGGCATAGAATACGGAAAGCAAAAGAAAGACAGTGTCTGCCCATGGTGAATGCAGAAAACAGAACTCTGTGTCCCAATGACAGAGGCATCCCAGGAAGAAAAAGTAAATGTACACTGATTATGGTTACAGAGACTTCCAATGAGAATTAAGACATCTACTGAGGTCTGTAGCACATTTTTTAAAAAAATACTAGGGTACGTCATCTCAAGAAAAGGCTATTGGCCATGCTGCTGCCCTGTTTGTGACTATTACGTGGTCAGTGACCAACTTGCTTTCATCCGTAGGAAGACAGTGGTAATTTAATTCCTGAAGCACTGATAAGCATCAGTCTTGAGACTAAACAATGGGGTCAACAGAAGAATATTCATCTGCATACAGAGAAGTCAAAGAAAAGAAATAGTATCTCTGTTTTAGAGGGACTTCTGTCCCACTTGTGAACATGGGACTATCAATGCCCAGGCTGAAAGACATGAAAGGCGTTTGGTTATTTATAGAGAGGTCCATCTCTCTTTCAGGCTCTCTGCATGCCTCTCTGAAGCAGGTACCCTCTTGTTACATCCAGAGAATTTAAAATGTAAATTGAATCTAGACTGAGAGAATGTTTTTATCACTATTTGTGCAGCAACTAGCAGTGGCATCAGTCCTGAGAGATGCCTCTGATGGCTGGTGTGATACAAACAAGTCAAGAATTAAATAATGTTTTAAAATAAATCAGGTACCTACTGCCCCAAAAGTTTGCCATTATCCCTCTAATCTGTCCGTCTTTTAATGCTGAATATGAGGAAAGAAAAGGCCATTCTTTGTGGCTTTAAACCCAGCAGAGAGGGACTCAAGCCTAGACCTGCCATAACACCCAGGTAAGTGACCAAGCTACTGGGATGTAATATTCCCCCCGCATCACTGGTGCTGTACTATTCTGCATAATTTATTAAATATGAACTGAATAAGGAAAGAAGTTACTCTACAGCCTGTTGATTAGGGCAGTGACTCAGAAAGAGAAAGACACGTTAAATTCCTGACTTGAAACACAGCCATTTAACCTGCAGCTCCCGCATGGTGGCTGGGTGTGCTAGCCACCGGCCTGTCTTGTGGGAGCAGTAATTGCTATAGCACCTTGTTAGTGTAACCTGCCAATGATTTTAGCAATATTACTGGAGTAGCAAGTGTTCTCCAGAAGCCTAAATTTACCTTGATAATGCATGCTCTTACTACAAAGATTTACAAAATGGATTCAGACCTGTCTAAAACAATCACCAAAGTGAAGGTATGTTGATCACTCGAAGTAAAAGATTCCCTTTTGTTTTACTTTGCTGGTTCCTTCTGTAAACTTCAATTTTGATTTGAGTGCCATATTCATTTTGATAACAGATCAGTCTTCTACTTTCATATCTTGCTGCCAAATGGGACTCACCTGTTATCTCCGATTGCAGGCAATTCGAACTTAAAGCAAGCCTGTCTATCAACTGCTGTTTTAACAGCTGATTAATTAGGGCTACAGGGATCCTGTGGAGGACTTTATCTGAAGAGCAGCTCAACCATTAGTAGAAGAAACTTCCTTGTACACTCCTAGCTCAGATAACAAAGTAAGATAATAGTTCACAATCCTCCTCCAGCTAATACAAATAGAGGCACTCCCTCTTATCCTAACACGAGTCAAACAAATCCCCATGATATAGTACTACAGTGCTGAATTCTCCAATGTTTCTGAAAATGAATATCAGAAAACAGACACCTAAATGACACATTGTTAACCAAAAGTGTTACTATCAAGGATGAATTGCCCGCCTCTCTTCCTTTTCCCTTCCTTCTTTTTCTTCTCTCTCGCTTTTTTTTTTTTTTTTTTTTTTTTTTTT